>OX451736.1:1108671814-1108764314 GCA_948472305.1 Vicia faba
AACTAGGAAACCTAAGAGAAAATATTTTCTTAAATTGAGATAGCTAACTATATTTGCATTCATCATTATATAAACAAATAAAGTATGTGGGTCAAGGGAAATAAAGTATGTGGCATTATTGTTGTATCCAAAAATTCAAAATTCAAAATTCAAAAACCTTTTTTTTCTTTCAAATTCAAAAACACTCTAATCATACTTAAACCATTTTTCAAGGTAAAAACATCAACCAATACAAACTCTTTTCACCTTCGGGCCTTTTATCGAAACTCTCAAAAGGATGTGTTAGTTCTACTTTAGGTAGTATGATGCATAAATCCCCAAAGGTCAGGTTGCACCCGAGTCAACTTGCCAAAAATTTGCGTACAAAACATTATCCGCCTTCGGGAATTTTTCTTTCGAAGATACCTCGTCAGGTATGAGCATGTTAGTTCCTTTCTATTACAGACGCATGATTCTCCCAGGGTCGAGCAGCGGTAGAATGCGAAACTTAGCATCATTCCATTAAAAAACACAAAACAAACTAAAACATGTGATCCGAACTATGATGCTATAATTCCTCGAAAGGGATACGTAGGAAACAGGTCACGCGGCCTAACCGAGCAAAATTCATAAATACTTCCTTCTTTTCCCCGCATTTCTTTTGCAGGCATTCTTCCTCAGTAGTAAGCAGTAGACATAGATTTGACACACCCATAAGATAGATAACAAGAGTGGATACAGTATAGTACTACGGGCGTGTGGGGTTCTAATACCTTCCCCCCGTGTGACAGACTCCCTTACCCGATCTCTTGGTCGCAAGACCGTGACTTCTCCCTTCTCAGGTTTTCTCGATGTTCACCTTTCCCTCTATGTAGGATAAAAGACTTTCAATGGAAACTTTATTGTTTGATGATTCTCAGTCGGTTGTTTCACACGGTCGCAACCAATTGAAGTATATTTGTTTTTGTTATCCCAAGGTCTGCATTTGTTAGAAGGTTTGGACATATGAGCAACAAACTTGTTTTCTTTGACACGTGAAGAAAATTGGCGCTCTTGTTAAATGAGAAGCGAAAACACGTGGTTGATAGGAGGGGGAGGATGCATGGGCATTATTGTTGTATCCAAAAATTTTCCCTCCCATTTTTCTTCAAGATATCTCCTCATGCTTCTAGGGTTTTCAATTGCTCAAGGATACTCAAGATTGGATCAGACAAACCCTCTCCTAAGCAATTGACCTACAACTAGGGTTTTGTGCTTCTCAAAGAAATTTGTGCTTATAATGCCTCAATTGGATCTCATGGTTCCTCATACGCTTAAAGGTACCCTCATGTCAACTTTCCAGCCTTGCATTACAAGTTTGTTCAGTCAACTACTCAGATGACCAAAAATCATCTGTATTGGAAAAAAAGTCAATTGTGGTCAACATACAGTCAAAATTCAAGATTTTTGGTCAAAATCAAGATTTTAAAATCACATTCATAATTGTATCAAGGGTTTATCATAATTCATCAAGAAAACTCAAGATTCATCAAAAGTCAAAAGTTACCAAATTAGGGTTTTCTTAAGGAGAAGTCAACTAAACTTTGACCAAGCACAACTTTCACATGCTTCATCATATCTTTCTCAACCAAATCTCATTTTGAAGGAAATTAAATTCTCTATAACTTCGTATCTCTAAGATCAAGTCCAAAAAATGCTTCATTTGAGAGATATGGGCCAAAACATTATAGGTTATTTCAAAAGTCAACAAAAAGACACTTTTTGTCAAGGTAACTTACATCAAAATAAAGTCTTCAAATGAAAAATGATAAAAATAGAGGTTGTAGGCGTCATCTTGAGCTTTCCAAAAGTAAAGGATCAATTTCAAATGATAAAAATTAAGAGAGTTATGATTGGTGCAAGTTGGGAAATTTTGAGAAAATGCATGAAACCTAAAGTGCCCAACTTGAATTTTTGGGCTGGTGGGATTGTGTTTCAAGGTCCGTGCGTGTTATAGGTCTCACTATGAACTTCTGAACTTATTCATACACCACTTGGAATTTTATTCTATTTATTTTTTATTTTATTTATTTAAATTAGAAATAAAAATAAATAAAATGAAGGCTTTCATGACAAAGGTCTAAGCCCACTCTTGTTTGGTCTAATTCATATATATATATATATATATATATATATATATATATATATATATATATATATATATATATATATATATATATATATATATATATAATATATATATATATATATATATATATATATATATATATATATATATATATATATATATATATATATATATATATATATATATATATATATATATATATATATATATATATATATATATATATATATCAAACAAGGCAACACACGAAAACCCTTGCAAGAACAACAATCTAAAATTCCACAATTATCAAGAACTAGGGAAAACCTCAAACCTTGTTTTCAGCCTCTCTCAAAGTAGGCCAACCATCGCATTCAATTCCAGGAGTGCTATAGAGTAAGTGGTGGTCGATTATGATGATCCAAGAGGCCTGAAACTCACGAGCATGCATCATCAACTTTCTATATTTGCATGAATTCGTATTTTTCATTTTATCGTTCTTTGATTGAAACTAATGTTACTAACATACTTCTGAGATGTATTTGTGTAGGATAAAATCATTGCATGAGCCCCATGGTGCCTGGATTAGGTGTTTCCATGTTTACACTGATTTTCCATATTTATGTTGTATCTCTCTTTAGAGGAATAATTAGCCTAAACAAAGGCCACCATTGGATTCAGGAGGGTCCCTTTGGATCATTAACACTTTCTATTTTGTCAGTTTTGAAAAAACACCCAGCCGGAGAAGATGACTGGAGCTATGGCTCCGGTGCTTCTCCGGTCACATTTTTGCAGTTTATATTATATATGTTTGGATTTGATAAAATGAAGGGATGTATAGCGACCCAAGTAGTAGAAGCGTGTGCATTAAGGCATTACTGCACTAGGGCGTGGGTTCGATCCATGCCTTTTGAAAAATTTCTTTGTTTTTCATATTTTTTGCAGGTTTCATATATTATGAAGTGTGTTGGTTATACTAAAAAAGCTAATTTTTAAAGTGAGCTAAGCGATTAGGAGCCCGTAGATAACTATGGATGAAAAGGGTGCTAACACCTTCCCTTTTCATAACCTACCCCCCGAACTCAAAATCTTAAAAGGTATTTCTTTTTCTTTTCACCATTTCCTTATTGGATAAAAGAAAAGTTAGTTGTGACTCTAGCTATCCGCAACATTTTCTATAAAATGAAAAACCAAGTCAGTTCTCCCACCATATTACAGAACTGTCGACTTTGTTGAGAAGATACTTTAAAAAGAGGGGTTACCTTAGAGTCTAGATCACTTTATTTGCTTTTACTTGTCTTCTTTGTTTGCTTTAAATTTGAGGGTTGCTTGGGTTTAATTTCTTGCAAACATCCTACACTCGGATCTAGGGTACCCTAGGTAAGTAGTAATAAATCCCGGAAATCGTATAGCGTAGACCGATATGGTTGAAATGATGGATACATTAGTGTGACACTTTGGTTTATACCGATGTTCCTTGAGTCATTCGAGGATAACATTAGGTTGCCGCATGGTGTAATAATCACTAACTGACTTTTAGAACCCTAATTGACCCATCTTGGCCATTAGAAGGTAGTGAGATAGCCAGTTTTGGTGCATTCTAGAGTTGGTTGATACTCGATGCTACACTCATTGAGATTCGACTCTCGGGATGTTTTGGTGGCAAGTCAGTTGATGTACTAAAATAAAATGTTCGAGAAAGATCCGTGATATGATATTCCTAGAACCCGGTTACTATTTTAGGACAGGCTGAGCTAACTGAACTTCAATAGAAAAGGGTACTTACCGACAGTCCTCATGAAAAACTTTAAACCTAAGGCCTTTGTGTGATTTTTTTGTGTTTGCTATCTTATTTAAACATGACATTATAACATCATACCATGTCATTTTCACTAACCCTTTTCAAGGATCTTAGCAACATGTGATGCAGGTTTATCACGAACCAAACTTCTAGCAAGGGGTAAGAGAATTTATTTTCCTCTAGCTAGATGTCGTCAAGATCAAAGTACGTCCTTACGAGTCAAAATCTAGGACCCACTTGACACGGTGAGCTTGATTCTTATAGAGGAACATTCAAAGATGAAGACCCGAAGCTCTTCAGTCAAAGATGCAGACTCAACTTCTACTATTTCATCTCTTTTTTTTATCCCGCAAGTTCTTTGAAAACATTGCATATGCATCCACATACCATACATTTCATCACATAACAGGTTTTCCCAAGATAGGTTTCCCATCTTTTTGTTGTTTATTTCAGTAAAAGATGGCTCTCGAACAAACCGTCAAAGATCTTGAAGCTCAAAACGCTCAATTTCAACAAATGTTCCTAGACTTAGCCAAGGGGAAAGAAGACTTGAAGATCCTCATCACCAAAGAGAGGAAGAAAAAGACTAAGAAACCAGCCGTCATCCTTAATATGGGTAAAAGATTCAAAGGTCAAGTCAAAAGGTATATAGATTTTGAGGTCCCATCAAATGAAGATGATAACCAAGAGGAAAATGATAAGAGTGTGAAAGCTGAGGAGAATAACAACCAGGGTTCTGATGAAGAAGAAGTAGACTATTCAGAGGAACAATATCCTTCTGCTGATGACAAATACAAATAGTTGGAAGATCGTCTCAATGTTATAAAGATCTAGAGAGTGCCATGGTTAGATTTTGAAGAGATGGGATTAGTCTCAGGAGTTGTTATTCCTCACAAATTCAAGGTCCCTACTTTTGCAAAGTATGATAGTGTTTTTTGTCCTAAGCTTCATTTAAGGTCTTATATCCGGAAGATTCAACCCCCACACTGCTGATAGGAAGTTATGGGTGCATTTATTTCAAGAAATCTTGTCAGGAACATAATTGGAATGGTTCTATCGACTATAAGGGACCAATATTCGTACTTGGGAAGACTTGGCTACTGTTTTTTACAAACAATACCAGTACAATGCTTATCTTGCACCAACTCGGGTGTAATTACAAAGTATGACTATGGGCTAGAACGAAGCCTTCAAGGAGTATGCCTAGAAATGGAGGGATCTAGATGGAGGAGTTCAACCTCCTTTATCTGATTGGGAGCTGGTTGATATGTTTATGGGAACTTTGACAGGCCCTTTCTTCAATCATCTGATCGAAAACTCTTCAGCCGGATTCACTGAGCTGATATTAACAAGGGAACGGGTTGAAGGTGGAATCAGGAGTGGAAAAATTCAGGTGGCTGCATCTTCAAGTATTGTGAAGAAGATGTTCAACTATAAAAAAGAAACTAATGTTATGTATGGCCAGAAGGCTCGTGCTAGAAATGACCGCAACCACTCTGTGGAAGCTGTACTAATTTCTAATCCTACGCTAGTGCAACAACATTATAAAGGAAATCAGCGTAGGTAAGACTCACCTAGGATACAATTTACCAAGATCAACATGTCATTGTATCAAGCATTACAACACCTATTGAAAGTAGAGCTGATAACATTAAGAGATCCTCCTCAGAATCCCAACACCTCCTCTCCTCGATACAATCCCAATGTGAAATGTGCATATCATTCCAACAGTCCCAGGCATGACACAAATAGCTAATGGACTTTGAAAAATAAAATTCAAGATATGATTGATGTTGTACTCCAAAATTTTCCCTCTCATTTATCAAATATTTTCTCACAAGATCTCATTTGGTTCAAGACTGCACAAGGGTTGATCAACTCAAAGACACCTCCTTAAGCACTGATGACTAAAATTAGGGTTTGAGATTGCACGAGGATAATTGAAATTTAAATGGATCATATGACTTTCATGGATAATTATGGATCCCCAAGATTACTCATGTCAACTTTCAAGCCTTGGATCACATTTTTGCTCAGTCAATTGAGCAGTTGACCTAAAAATCAACTGTATTGGGGAAAAGTCAATTGTGGCCAATTTACAGTCAAACTTCATAATTTTTTATCCATAGAAACATTATAAACTCATATTTATCATTTGATCAAGTTTGGATCATAATTCCTCAAGAATTTTGATCAAATCATCAAAAGGGCAAAATGGTCAAAATTAGGGTTTTGATTGAGGAAAGGCAATTTCTGATTTTTGACCTAGAAAATGATAAATTGGTTTGAAGCATGATATCAAGAGTTCAATTTAATCACTTTGACCAAATAGCATGACCCAAAACATTGCTCAAGATTAATTGGATTGATAGTGAATTTTCAGTCAACTGATCAAAAGTTAACTGTACACTGAAAAGTCAAACTTTGACTTTTTTGGTCAAAATCCAATGTCAAATATCACAATTCATCAAAACATGTCAAAATATGAAACTTATTCATCAAGAAATCAAAAATTCAAGATTTCATTTTGAAAAGTCAAAGTTTTCTAACAAATTTTTCTAAGTGTTTAAAACTTCATGTTTTTCCACAACTTTGAGCCAAATTTTCACTATGATGCAAGATGATTCAAAAGAAACTTTCAACATGAAAGTTTTATATCTCCATGATATATAAGAAACTGATTTACACAACTTCTCCTAAAACTGCTTGGATCTCAAGTTATTGATTCATGAAGTCATGGTCTTAAAATTAAACACTTAGTGAAATTTTGCCCTAGTTTAGGCAGGATTTTGACCTAATTTCATGGCACTTTTTCATATAGCTCCAAGGGGAATTTCAAAAGTGATTCAAATATGGATTGTAGAGCACATTAAAAACTTTCAAAAATGTCCAAGAACTCTTTGAGATCATTCTTGAGCAAAGAGAATCGAAGAGATGAAGTTAGGGTTTTCAAACTTAAATTACAAGCCATTCCATGATGAACAAAAATTCAAATCCAAGCCTAGGCTGCATAATATTTGCTTTGCAGACCTCAAACTTGTTTGTCACTCCATAATTAAATGTTTACACAACTGTTAGAGCTTTAATCCAAGCACTTGAACCTTTATCCAAGTTACATTTCCATTTATGGCACAAAGTTACCATTTCCATTTTGATAAAGCATCACTTTTGCAATTGTCAACTTCTTGAGCTTTGCACTTGTTCTTTCTACACACACAACCCCTATAAACCAAAAGCATTCTGTCTAAAGCCTCTTGGTACTCAGAACATGCTTGTACAACACTTTGAGATTTGTCTTCTCACTTTTCTTCAAAAGCAAGTTATAGAGCCAAAAGGCTATAACTCGAAAACCTTGAGTGCATTTGATCTCTAACCTTTTCCATAAATACACACAAGTCTATTGCAACATAACACACGAATGCTAAGAACCCAAAACACTCTCAAGCACTCTGTAACTCAGCATCTTCCATAACTTGACAGTTTTGAACCTCACATAGCCATCTCCAAATCCACTCGTGCGTATTGAGTTTTAACCATCCAAACACTTAATATACATCATATCGAAGTGATCCAGGCCCCTATTTCCTGACTGTAACTCCTCTATCACTATCCACCATTTTCAAAACTGAAGCTTGCAACTTGACTTGAGTTGAGAGTTTCAGCCATCCTTAAAGCAAGGTAAGAGTTGGAACGCACTCAAAGAGGTTCAGGCAAGCTACAGAAATCATTAGGCCATCACAAAGGTTTCTCAAACACCATACACGACTCCAGCTGCAAGAGGTAAGTTTTCAAACTTCTATCTCTTCATACAAGCAGCATTTGATTCTGATTTAGGAAGATAAAATGTAGATACCATTGCTACGAAGATGTACATATCCATAGTTTGCATTTATATAGCCTGAGCTTAGAAAATTTTAGAGTTGAAGTTTCTGAAATTTTTAGGTTTTAATTTAGGGCCAGAAAAATTCTCACTCATCTTAGATTTATAGCTTTAGTTATTCATATGGTTGGATTCGTGGGAAGAAATGCCACAACTTCCATGTTTGAACTTTCCATTTTTGTTGAGAGATGAAGAAGTTACAGGTACTCTGGCTGGCTGAAGGTTGAAGACGAAGTACGGGTCTTGGTAGCATGTTGCGTTATATATTTATTATTTCATTTTAATAAACGGATGTATAGCTACCCCAGTGGTAAGGCAGCGCACGTTTCATGCTCAAGGCGTGGGTTCAAGCCCCAACGCTGCCATTTTTCTCATTTTTCACATTTTTTCTCTCTTTTTTGTTACAAACATGCAGCGCCTGGGCCCTTATGCCGGGCCTTTCATTTTTTCTGACTTCTAACCCCAGTTTCACTTTTGCACCCCCTGGCCCATTATTTTCTTTATTATTTCATTTTCTCTTTTTTTTTTTTTTTTTTTTTCATTTCATATTTTCTTTTATTATTTTCACTATTATTATTATTATTATTTTTATTAATAAAAATCCAAAAATATTTTTATTTATTATTTACACTTATATATTTTTTCTATAAAACAAAAAGACTAAAAAACATTTCTCTTAATAATTAAATTCTTTTTGATAATTAATATCTAGACATAGGTTTAATTATTTATATTCTTAATTAAAATTAATTTAGAACTTAGGTTTATTTTAATTAATTAATTTTCATATTATTTTTATTAAGTTAAAACCTTTTCACAAAAAACCCTAAAACACATTTTTTTAAACTTAATTTCCTTCTGAATTAATTTAGGTTTAAATTTTGTTTATTTTTCATTAATCAATCTCACTTAATTAGGATAAAACCCCTTTCATAAAAACAACAAAAAATATTTTCTTTTTCCATTTATATTCTTACATTTTATTTTCAATTTTGTACAATATTCAATATGGTTGTAATAGGTAATTAGGTTTAATTTTCTTACAATCCCCATTTGTAAATTTTTACACCCCCCTCCCATGAGTATTGTAATAGCGTAGTAATTTTAAATTCCGTAATTTATCGCTTTATATAAATGCTAGTAATTAGGTTTTGTATGGAAAGATAAAATCAACAAGTAGCAAACCCTAATTCAAGACAAAAATCAAGCATGAAAATCAATACACTTGCACACAAGCACCCCTAGGGTAAATCCACTTGGTTGCCTTACAAAAATGACCATATTACGCATGTAAGGCATCTTAGCAAAGACAAGCAAACTACAAGATCATGGTTCCTTGATGACGCTATCAAAAGTTGCCTTTCAAAATGATCTTAGTCCTTAAAGAAAAATGCTAAGATACCTTGCAACATTGCTAATCATGGTTATACGATGAACCACACTCGTCCCGTTTACATCTAAAGATAGGGTTACTTACCAAATCAATGGTAAGATAGCAATTTCAAAGGAAAAAGAAAATGAACATGAAAGACTTTTGAGTAGGTAGAATGTTCCTAGTTACTTGCTCCATTTCAAAACAAAAACATCCTTGCTATTTTCACAACAAACACCAACACTTTTAAAACTTGAAAACATTTTCAAAAGATCAAACACTTTGTATACATTCTTATGAACGAGAATCATTACAAAGTTTGCCTAAACAAATGGCCTCTTTTAAAATATACTTTCAAAACCACACAAAGCATAATTTCAAACAAAAGCAAGTGATCTAGCAAGTAGCTAAGAGCCCATGGGAAACCATGGATGAAAATGGTGCTAATACCTCCCCTTTTCATAATCTACCCCCCGAACTCAAGAAATAATCTCAAAGGTATTTCCTGTGCTTTTTCACCTTTCCTTTTGGATAAAAGATAAGTCGGTGGCGACTCTTGCTAACTGCAACATTTGCGATCAAACACAAAACGCCCAAGTCAGTTCTACCACGTATCACAATTGATAATAAAGAGATTGAATTTAATCCTCCCGAAACCCCCAATTTGATTACCGCTCCTATGCCTAAGCACGACAAAGGCATTAGTGCTATTGATGATATTTTGTATGTTTCAACTGTAAGTGACTTGACTACTCCACTCCTGATTATTAAGAAGAATCTGTTGCAAGCCAGTTTATTTTCGGGTTGCCTTGAAAGATGCTACTGCTGTGCATCCCAACCCAATGGCTGAAAACTGTTGAAAGAATGTATTCAGCGTCTAATGGATAACCATATAATTCTAGTTGAGAAGACTCCTTCTATTGAGAATTCGTTTCAAGACTTGGAGCTTGAAGAGGTATCTGTAATTTCTAGTACTCCTATAAGGATCACTACCAAAGGCCCTTTAAAGATTACGGCTGAACCTAGAGTTTCTCCTCTGATAATCACCGCACCCGGACCAATCCCATACTCCTCTGATAAGGCTATCCCTTGGAATTACGGGGTCGACGTCTACTACCATGGTGTCAGGAAAGAACCATTGACTATTGAAAGTGAAGGTATTTAAGTTACTAATTACAACATTGACAATATTGTTGGGACTAGTAAAGTTACTAGAAGTGGAAGGGTTTTCTCTCTCGAAATATCTCTGAAGACTGTCGCCACACCAGTTCTTGTTACCGCTACCGAGTTAATTACTAAGACTTGGGGCATAGAACAAATGAATGAGCCTGCTCAGACGAAGGTACCTAAAGAAGTTACCGATGAAGATACTTCCCAGCAAGAAATGGAGGAGATACTGAAAATCATCTGAAAAAGTGACTACAAGATCGTTGAAGAGCTGGGGCATACTCCCTACGAGATATCCATGTTATCCTATTGTTGTGCTCAGAAGCCCATCCTCAGGCTTTAGTGAAGTTCTTAAAATCTGCATATGTACCGCAAGAAATCTCTGCTGATCAATTTGAAAATTATGTTGCTAGCCTGACCACGGATAATGGGCTAGGCTTTTCCGATGCTGACTTGACTCCCAAAGGAAGGAACCATAACAAGGCCCTGCATGTCTCTATTGAATGCATGGGAACTACCTTAGCTCATGTGTTGGTTGATACAGGTTCCTCATTAAATAATTTACCGAAGGGTGCTTTAGACATGCTTGACTGTGAAGGGGTTGTGCTGAAACCCAGTGACATTGTGGTCAGAGCTTTTGATGGTCTGAAGAGGATGAGGCATGGAGAGGTGGATCTCCCGATCAAAGTAGGTTCGCAGGTCTTCGACTCTACCTTCTATGTGATAGACATTCTTCCGGCCTATTCTTGTTTACTTGGACGCCCCTGGATTCATGGGGCAGGCGCTGTCACTTCCACTCTACACCAAAAGCTGAAATATCCCGTGAAAGGAAAGGTTGTCATGATTTGTGGTGAAGAAGAGTACATGGTAAGTCACTTGAACTCATTCAAGTATGTTGAAATGGACGGAGAATTCATCGAGACTCACTGCCAAACTTTTGAAGTTATTCCTCGGACAATTACTGTTACTAAATATGTTTCTGCTATTTCTAAGATTACCAAGGCTCCACCTAGAATGGCTTCTCTGAAAGACACTAGAGCTGTGGTAGAAGAAGGTGGTTGTACTACTTGGGGTCAGCTTTCTGACATTCCTTACAAGTCTGACAAATTTGGTTTGGGTTTCACTGCAGAGGCACAGAGGGTTGTTCGTCATGCTCGTACTGGAAGACCACCATTTCGCATCCACAACAGTGCAGTCAACACGGTAGAAGATGCTGATAGTGACTACGACCTAGACAATTGGATTTTCCCACCATCAGGAACAGGCTCAGGAATTGGAAGATTGAAGACGTTATACAAGTCTCCTTTAGTCAGGAGTAAATGCTATTTTCTGTTTCCTTTTGCTTTCAAGTTTTTGATATGTAATTTTTAAAACAATAACTTTAAGCCTTGTGCCTTACCTGGGGAACAATGGTCCATTTGTTAGGATTGTCATTTCATTCGCATATTTTCATTCAATAAAAAATTGGACGCTTGCATTCAAATTTTGCGCTCTATGTCTCTCTTTTAATTTATTACTTTCAAAATAGCTATTGTTCTTACACACACCGTCAAAACAAATTGCAGATCCATATCCACTCTGGACCCCATTGATAATAATTCTGCTATTGCCTATTATGACTTCGAAAATCCGATCTACCAAGTCGAGGACGAAGGTGAGGAAGATTGTGAAGTACCTGGAGAAATTGCTAGGCTGTTAATGTAGGAAGAAAGAGCCATACAACCGCATAAAGAGCCAATCGAGGTTGTGAACTTGGGTACTGAAGAGGACAAGAAATAATTCAAGATAGGTGCCAACCTACAAGAGAGTGTCAAGAACAGATTAATCCAGATGTTGTGTGACTATGTTGAGATTTTTGCTTGGTCATACGAAGACAAGCCAGGGCTTGATACAAATATTGTGGTTCACCATCTATCGATGAAAGAAGGTTGTTCTCTAATAAATCAGAAAGTTCGTCATATGCGTCCCGAGATGTCTGAAAAGATCAAAGCTGAGGTTATGAAGCAGTTCAATGCTGGTTTCTTGGTTGTTACGTCTTATCCTCAATGGGTTGCAAATGTGGTTCCAGTACCGAAGAAGGATGAAAAGGTGCATATGTGTGTAGACTACAGGGATTTGAATAGGGCAAGCCCCAAAGATGACTTTCTGCTTCTACATATTGATGTTCTGGTTGACAACACCACCATCACAAAGTGTTTCCCTTTATGGACGGTTTCTAAGGTTATAATCAAATCAAGATGGCACCTGAAGACACGGAGAAGACTACTTTTGTCACACAGTGGGGCAATTTCTGCTACAAGGTTATGCCGTTTGGGTTAAATAACGCTGGTGCAACATATCAACGTGTTATGGTAGCTTTGTTCCATGACATGATACATCACGAGATAGAGGTTTACATTGACGACATGATTGACAGGTATCAGACTGAAGAAGAACATCTTGATATCCTACATAAGCTGCTTGAGAGATTGAAGAAGTACAAGTTGTGATTGAATCCAAACAAGTGTACCTTTGGGGTAAGATCCGGTAAACTCCTAGGTTTCAGCTTCAGTGGTAAAGGTATTGAGGTTGATCCCTCCAAGTTCAAAGCCATTCAAAAAATGCCAGCTCCCCATACCGAGAAGGAAGTCGGAGGTTTCCTGGGACGGCTAAACTATATTTCCAGATTTATTTCTCATTTGAGTGCTACTTGTGAGCCGATCTTCAAGTTGCTGAAGAAAGATCAAGTAGTAAAGTGGAACGACGATTGTCAGACAACTTTCGACAAAATTAAGGAGTACCTCCAATTCTTATACCACCAATTGAAGGAAGACCTCTGATCATGTACCTAACAGTGTTAGAGAACTCAATGGGGGGTGTGTACTGGGAAACATGATGAGTCTGGTCGAAAAGAACTTGCAATATACTACCTTAGAAAAAAGTTTACCAACTGTGAAACAAGATACTCACTGCTCGAGAAAAATTGATGCGCTTTGGCATGGGCTGCTCGCCGACTAAGACAGTATATGTTAACTCATACAACCCGGAAGGATAGCAAGATAGAAAATGGTCTTGACAGAATACGACATTCAGTACACCACTCAGAAAGCAATCAAAGGAAGTGTACTGGTAGATCATTTGTCTCATCAAACCGTAGACGACTATCAGTCTATGAATTTCGAGTTCCCAGACGAGAATATTATGCTAGTTACAAGTTGTGAAGAACCTAGGCCGTTTGAAGGACCTGAGCCAGGATCCCGATGGACTATGATCTTTGATGGAGCTTTCAACTCACTTGGAATCAGAATTGGTGTCATGATTATCTCTCCCAAAGGTTTCCATACACCGTTTACCACTAGACTTTGCTTTGATTGTACCAATAACATGGCATAATCCGAAGCATGCATCATGGGCCTCAAAGCTGCCATCGATATGAGAATCAAGTTCTTGGATGTATATGGGGACTCGGACCTAGTGATCAGTCAGATTATGGGAGAAAAGGATACAGAACATCCAAATCTCATTCCTTACTGGGAGCATGTATTAACATTAATTTTGTACTTCAAGGAGATCACTTTTGAACATATTCCACGGGAAGAGAATCAATTAGCGGACGCATTAGCTACCATGTCGTCCATGTTCAAAGTCAGATGGGACAATGAAGCTCCTCGAATTACTATCGAGAGATTGGACAAACCTGCATATTGCTACGAAGTGGATACTGATGGAGTAGAAGAAAAGCCTTGGTACCATGAAGTGAAAAAATACCTCGAAGGGTTTAGGAAAAAAATAGGGATATATATATATATATATATATATATATATATATATATATATATATATATATATATATATATATATATATATATATATATATATATATGTGTGTGTGTGTGTGTGTGTGTGTGTGTGTATATATATAAAAATTGTACATCCGGCAAGTGGAAAACCTGAAAAGACAGCTTGGGCAAAAAAGGGTAACCCGATGGACTAAAAACCCGAAAGAGCGGTCCAGACAAAAGTTAGGGATTAAAGCGTACGACTGTGTCCCGTTTGATCACCTGTTTAGTAACAACCAACATAACTACCAACGTAAAGTTCAAATGGTACAGATCAATCCAGTCAACTTCTTTCAACAACAAGGGATGAGATGCTTTAAGATATAGGGGAAATAGCATAGTTGAAACTCGATGGGATCATTTCCACATAACTGTTTTCTTTGTTTCCCTTTATACAACTTTTTCTTTTCACGATGATTTCCTCTTACTAGGAATTTTGTCTCTTTGTATAAATTTTTTTGTTTATCTTCCAAATTAATGCAATCAGTTTCAATCTCAATAAAATTATTATTTTTACTTTACTTTCTGTGTTTTGTTTGCAAAAAAATCCCAATAATTATATTGAATAAACTTATGCATTTGAATATGATTACCATTTACAAATATGTGCATGAAAACAATATTATCATTTATCGAAGACTCTAGGAGTAGGGATAATGTTTAAGTCATTCATAAATCCCCACAGAGCAATCTCCATGAAACTATCTCTACAGAGCTATCTTCGCAAGATAATCCCCAACAAAGATATACTTCCTAGCAAGTCTAATATACCCACAGGCAGAAATTGAAGCATCTTCCAGCAGTTCACATGATCATCTTCCCCAATAGGTCCCCTAGCATATAAGGAAGTCTGATCATTTCCCTAGCATACAATGGAAACTTCCTTCGCATAACCTATGAAATTTCAATTCCCATCAGAAATGATTCCCTCAACACAGTTTATAGGAATTTAATTCTCCAATGGAGTTTATTTCTCAAACACTGTAAAATCTCTGACATAATTCTCTTCTCCAGTTGGGTTTATGTCCCCAACATGGATTATTTCCCTAACAGGGCTTATTTCTGAAACATGGGTTATTTCTCCAATTATCGCAATTCCCCGACAGGATTCTCTTCCCGGGCCAGAAGTCATTGAACATTATCCTCCATAGAAGAGTTGACGTCCATGCATCATAGGATTATCCATCTATTTTGTCCCCCAGTCAGAGTATGTTAGAATCCAACGATGAACATCCAATGTTCCTGGAATTCTTCTATCCCCAAGCTGAAGTCAAATGTCCCCAGCGGAGTATCCTCAAATGGAAAGCAAGAATCCCCAGCGTAGACATTCTAAACAAGATGGAAGATTCATATCCTTCATCCCCAGAAACAGTCAGGGATTAATTTTCCCCAGCCAAAGATGTTATACGAAGCTACCGTTACCGTCAGCGACATCTTACATCCATACATAATTCATAGAATATCATAGCATATACATGCAAAACACATATGACACTCTCATTTATTTTGATAACATCATTACGCAATGCATTACCATGAAATTGCATAAAACTAACTTTGTTTCTTCTAGGTTAGTCCACAAATAGATGAATAACATCATCAATTTTCAAACAAGTCAAAGATTAATTCCCGAAATAGGACGGGGCAACTATCTATACGACCAAGTGGTATGAATTCCCAAAACAGGACGAGTTTACCAATAGAAAAGAGGTCAGAGATTAATTCCTGAAACATGACGGAGCAACTATCTATACGACCAAGCGGTATGAATTCCCAAAATAGGACGGGTTTACCAACAAAAAGCAGGTCCCAGATTAATTCCTGAAACAATACGTGGAAACTATCTATATGACCAGGCAAATATTAATTCCCGGAATAGGACGGGGCAACTATCGACATGACCAGGTGGTATGAATTCCCGAAATAGGATGAGTTTTCCAACAAAAAGACAAATTGTAGATCAATTCTCGAAACAGGATGCAGCGACTCTCTACATGACCAGAGGATTTCCTTCAGTGATTTATTTTGGAAAGAATTTCCCTCAGATAGGATCAAATAGATTCGTTATGAAAAGCATTCTTCAGATAAAGTCAAGCGTGGACTCATTCAGATACTCCTATCAACAATCACTTTGGATGGCATCTTTAAGCCCATCCCCGATCACATTCTATCATTTCTACAAATGGCATCTTTAGGCCCATTCAAGCAGTACTATCAACCAAATGCGTTACTTCGTGCATCGGCGAGTGCAAATTTCTGGGCACTTAAGTGTTTAATCCTCTTCAACCTTCAGATGGCGAACATGCCAATCTAACTCTCCAGGTTTAAGAAGATTGAATGGGGGCAGCTGTTGTACCCCAAAATTTTCCCTCCCATTTTTCTTCAAGATATCTCCTCATGCTTCTAGGGTTTTCAATTGCTCAAGGATACTCAAGATTGGATCAGACAAACCCTTTCCTAAGCAATTGAACTACAACTAGGATTTTGTTCTTCTCAAATCAATTTGAGCTTATAATACCTCAAGTGGATCTCATGGTTCCTCTTATGATTTAAGGTACCTTCATGTCAAGTTTCAAGCCTTGCATCACAAGTTTGCTCATTCAACTGCTCAGATGACCAAAAATTAACTATATTGGATAAAAAGTCAATTATGGTCAACATACAGTCAAACTTCAATATTTTTGGTCAACATCAACATTTTGAAGTCACATTCATCATTTGATCAAGGGTTGATCACGATTCATCAAGAAAACTCAAGATTCATCAAAAGTCAAAAGTTGCCAAATTAGGGTTTTCTTAAGGAGAAGTCAACTGAACTTTGACCAAGCACAACTTTCACATGCTTCATCATATTTTTCTCAACCAAAGCTCATTTTGAATAAAATTCAATTCTCTATAACTTTGCTTCTCTAAGCTCAAGTCCAAAAAATTCTTCATTTGAGAGATATGGGCCAAAACATTATAGGTCATTTTAAAAGTCAACAAAAAGACACTTTTTGTCAAGGCAACTTACATCAAGATATTCAAATGCAAAAATGACCAACATAGAGGTTGTAGGGGACATCTTGAGCTTAACAAAAAAGTAAAGAATCAGTTTCAAATGATAAAAATTGAGAGAGTTATGATTGATGTAAGTTGGGAAATTTTGAGAAAATGCATGAAAAAACCTAAAGTGACCAAACATGAATTTTTGGGCTAGTGGGCTTGTGTTTCGAGGTCCATGCGTGTTATAGGCCTCAATATGAACTTTTGAACTTATTCATACACCCCTTGGGTTTTTATTCTATTTATTTTTTATTTTATTTATTTAAATTCAAAATTAAAAAAAAATCAAGGCTTTCATGACGAAGGTCCAAGCCCACTCTTGTTTGACCTAATTCATCTCTATATATTCCATGTATTTCAGACAAGGCAGCACATGAAAACCCTTACAAGAACACCATTCCAAAATTCCAAAATTATCAAGAACTAGGGCCAATCTCCAACCCTATTTTCAGCCTCTCTCAAAGCAAGCCAACAATCCCATTTAATTCCAAGAGTGCTATAGAGTAAGTGGTGATCGATTATGATGATCCAAGAGGCCTGAAACTCACGAGCATGCATCATCAGCTTTATATATTTGCATGAATTTGTTTTTTTTTGTTTTATCGTGCTTTGATTGAAACTAATGTTACTAACATACTTCTGAGATGTATTAGTGCAGAAGAGAATCATTGCATGAGCCCCATGGTGCATGGATGAGGTGTTGCCATGTTTTCACCGATTTGCCATATTTATGTCATATATATTTTTACAGGAAGAATTAGCCCAAACCAAGGCCACCATTGGATTCAGGAGGGTTGATTTAGGGGGTAGGGTCCCTTTGGTTCATTAACATTTTCTATTTTGCCAGTTTTGAAAAAACACCTTGCTGGAAAAGACAAACGAAGTTAGGGCTCCGACGCTTCTCCTGTCACATTTTTGCAATTTATATTATATATGTTTTGATTTGATAAAATGAATGGATGTATAGCCACCTCAGCATGCATTAAGGCATTACTGCACTAGGGCGTGGGTTAGATCCCTGCCTTTTGCAAAATTTCTTTTTTTTTTTTCATATTTTTTACAGGTTTGATATATTATGAAGTGTGTTGGTTATACTAACTCCAAATCAACAATAGCCTAGTGGCAAGCAGGCGCACTAGTGACCAGGGGGTGTGGGTTCAACATCCATCTCCAACATTCTTTGTTTTTCTTGTTTTTCCTAACCATATTTTCTTTCTTTTAGCCAATAAATCCTAATTCTTTTAATTAAACACTAATAACCTTTTAACTAACCCTAATTATTTTTCTAACACTAATTTAATCAGGCTTAGGTTTAATTAACCCTTTTTTATCAACTAATTAATTAAATTTTTTTTAATTAAAATTAATTATATTTTTTGGTTTATTTAATTAATTATCATAAATCATTTTTTTAATAAAAAATCACCTCTATTTTAATCTTATTTTTATTTTCTTAGATAAAGTGTGTTGTACTCCAAAATTTACCCTCTTTATTTCGACCTTTTTGGCTTACATTTCATTATTACATACATGCATATCATTATTTTTATGGTTATGGAATCAAGGTATATTTAGCAAGCTTCTTCAGGTTACAAGTGACGTTTATTTCATCAATGGAAGTTTTCAGAGTATTTTTTATTCTGAAGATTGGTTCGCCGTTTCGCAACGATTCGAGGTTTAAAGATTCACAAGTCCAACCCGGTGCGTCATATTCAGATGTTCTTTCGTAAAGATATCCCTGATAACATATTCTTAAATTCAAGTTTGGCTCGAGAGCCAATTCTTTAAAGAAGGTCTCCGAATATGCAATTTTTCTCGAAGAAATATGGTGAAAAAGTGTGCTGAAAGTGCAGTTTTTACACACTAAAAAATTCATAACTTGAATATCGTGGCTCATTTTGAACCTGTTCCGGTAGCCAAAACTTCGTTTTAATGTCATCTACGTTTTCATCTCTCACAGTTGGAAGTCAATTTCGATCAGAAGGTCTTCAAAAATGCAGATTTATCAAGTATTTTCGTATAGAAAATTTGTGACAAGTTTATTTGCATCATGTTCAGAAAATAATAACTTGGGCGATTTTCATTGTATCAAGCTGGTTCCGGGGCCACAATTTCACAAATTGAGTTGGCTACGTTTTCACAGGAGGTATCGAGTTCGAACGATATCCAAAAGGCCTTCGTTTTTTGCCCAGAGTGCGCGTGACGCGCCGAAAATCCTAAATGCTGAATCAGAGATCTACAACTTTGCTTCCAAAGTCGAGACCGGGTTCTGCTCTGATCAATACTAGTTTTTTAATGAAGAACGTGTCAGAGTTGACACTGGAGCCCAAAATAAGTTTGTCTGAGCCAAAACTTCAAAAATTCATAACTAATTCACCGTTCATCCGATTGAGCCCATTTTCGGATAAGAGTTAGTTCTTGATGTCGGCTACATTTTGTTTTCACATTTCAACTTCAAAAAATTGCACTCAAGTCCATGAGATTTAGCCTGGAACGTGTCAGACTCAAGTGAATAAAAATCTGCACTATTGCTTGTGGTTATTGGAGGCCCAATTGCACATTCAAAGCTCATATCTTTGCTCTAATTTCCATTACATAATCTCATTTTTTTCACACAAACAACATACACAAAAAAAACCTTTGCCACAACCCTGTCAAAATATAAAATTCTTTCAAGAACGCTAAAAATCTTGAAATCCTTGTTATAAACCCCCATCTCAATACAAACAAGCCATCCTTGTTACAAACCCCCATCTCACTACTTCTCCAGTAAGGGTAAAGCTGGTTTGATCTCCGTGATCGAAAGGGTGTAGAAGCATTCATACATACCATATCGGTTTTACCATTACAAAATTTCATATATTTATTTTCTTTGTATTTCATGGTATACTAATTTGTTTAATGTGTTCATGAGATTCAACACTACAGATTTGGACCATCTAATGGTCTCATACAGGTTTATTACAAAACGCTGAAACAGAACAACAACCAATGCATGGCTCATGGCAAGGCAGACATCCTGAGGAGGTTAAGGGCGTGGATTCAACACCCACCCCTATTGGTTTTGGTTTTCTTCCATTCTATTTATCCTTTTACCTATTTTTATTCTTTCTGTTTAAAACTTTTTTCATAAAACCTAATATTTTCCACAAACCTTTGATTTTTCATAATAAACTCGAATAATTAATTTTAGGTTTTTTAAATTTAATTTTAGGTTTAAATTAATTTTTGGTTCAACACCCACCCCTGACATTTGCATCCCTGACATTTGCATTATTTGTATTTTCTAACCCTATTTTCCATTGATGCTTCTTCCTCTATCTATTTTTTGGCAAACTTAATCCTTTTTTGTTAATCATTAAACATAAAAAAAATTTATTAACCTATTTTTAATTAAAATTAATTAGGTTTTAGGTTTTTTTTAATTAACTTTTTTTTCAAAGTTAACCTTTTTTTATTATTAATTAAAATTAATTAGGTTTTAGGTATTTTAATTAACTTTTTTCAAAATTAACATTTTTATTAATTAAAATTAATTAGGTTTTTTAGGTTTATTTAATTAATTATCATAAATTATTTTTTTCATAAAAAATCACCAAAACATTTTCTTTGCTATTTTCATCTTATTTTTATTTTCCTAGATAATGTGTATAGGACGCGTTCAACTGTAATAGCGTAGTTTTATTTTTCCCGCTTTTTTTTCATCATTATCATGTAATTGCTTCCGAGATATAATGGTTTTAGAATTTCTTTTCCTCACTCTTCACTATTATGTAACTGCCCCAAAGCTATGTAATAGCTTAGGTTTACATTTCCGCCTTTACCTTCTGCTACTATATTTTATGCAATGCTTAGATTAATAGGATTGTATGGAAAGATAAAAATGAACGATAGAAAATCCTAATTTCAAGATAAATAACTGAACTGAATCATTTACACACTCGCACCTCTAGGGTAACCTCACTTGTTGCCTTCGGGAAAAAAAATGGTCATGTCCCTCGAACATAGGGATACCCTTAGCAAAGACCCTCAGTTTAAAAGTCATCATAAAGATCATAGTCCCTAAATGTCCCTCGAGTTTCCTACGAGAAATGATCTTGTCCCTTGATGTTGCCTATATGATGATTGCCCCTTCAAATTGCTAAGGTAGCCTTACATGTTTCCTTCGATGACCATAAACATCCCTTTCGATTGTTCCTCACACATCCAACAATAGGTCTACCTACTCACTAATAGTAGGATAAAACTATGTAAAGGGTAGGAGGAAAAGAACACCCTTTTTTCGAGTAGGTAGACAGTTCTTAAGTACTTGCTCAAACCTAATTTTTTACACTTACACACTTTCAAACTTCTTTTCAAAAACGCTTTATCACACTATTGAGGACTGATACAAGAGTTACCATAAAGCAAACAAAATCTTTCAAAACACACAAATACAAAAACAATTTTCAAAAATGAGCAAGTACCTAAGAGCCCGTGGAAAACCACATATGGAAAGGGTGCCAACACCTTCCCTTTCCATAATCTACCCCCCCTTACTCAGAAAACTCTCAAAAGTTCTTTTTCTGTTCTTTTCACCCTTTCCTTTGTTGGATAAAAGAAAAGTAGGTGGCGACTCTTGCTTACCGCGACATTTGCAAATACAAACGCAAAACCAGTATAACAGTCGGTTCTACTACCATATCACAAAACTGGCGACTTTATTGGGGAAAGTAAAAAGTGGGGTTTACCTTAGGGTCTAGATCATTTCTAAATTGTTTGCTTGTTTGTTTGTTTTACTTTTAAGGGATTGTTTGGGTTACTATAGATCCTACACCCGGATCTGGGGAAACCTTTTAGGTAAGTAGCAATAGATCGTGGAAACTATGCGGGGTATACCGACACGGTTGAAGCGATGGCTACGTTGATGCGACACTTTGGTTGGTACCGGTAGCCTTTGAGTTAATCAACGAGAATATGGGGCCACTTCACGGTGTCATGAAGCGTCAACTGACCTTAGAACCTTTAAATGAACAACTTGACCATTAGGACATAGTGAGATGGCCGTCTTTGGTGTATTCCCAAAGTCGGAAGATACTCGACGCTACACTCATTGAGACTTGACTCCTGAGTTTTGTTTAGTTGCGATTCAGTCGCCTATCGAACGAAGCATGTGGGAAAGTTCAGTGATATTGAGATCCCTTAGAACCCGGTTACTATTTATAGGACAGGTTGAACCAATCCAACTTCAAGAGGGTATGACCTTAAAACCCATGCAAGCCTTAAACCTAAGGTTTTGGTGTGATTTGCTTGTGTTTTCTATATATGGGATTTCTTATCATATTCATGACATCATAACATGGCATATCATACTAACCATTTCAAGGATCTCAAGGGTTTGTGATGCAGGTTATGGTAAATCAGATGTCTAGCAAGAGGCAAAGGGGATTTATTTTCCTCTAGCCAATGCCGTCAAAAGATCAAAACTCAACAACTTGAGTCAGGGACTATGACCCACTTGATATGGTGAGCTTGAATCTCGTAGAAGGACACTCAATGATACGAAGTTCTTCAATCAAAATTGTGAATTTCAACTTCTGGAATTTTCTTGTTTACCCCACGAGATCCCTGAAAACATTGCATACATATATCATACATATCATTGCATAAACAGGTGTCATAGCAGGTTTCTCATCCTCTTCGCTGTTTATTTACGCAATGGCTCTAGAACAAACAATGAAGGATCTGCATACTCAGAATGCACAGTTTCAACAGATGATCATGGCCATAGCCAAGGGGCAAAAGGAATTGAAAGCTCTGATTGTTAAAGAGAAGACTAAGAAGCCAAGAAGGACAACTGGTATGGTAAATCTGGGAAGGAGATTCAAAGGACTGCTAAGGGAAGTGGTTGAGATGACATCTTCCTCCAAAGAAGGAGATAATCAAGAGGGGGAGACAAGAGAGGAAGACCCTAGTCCGAGGGAATATGACAATGAGACTGATTACAATGAAGAGCAGTATCCTCTGGATGACGAAAAGTACAAACAGCTGGAAGAGCGTCTGAGTGAAATGGAAATCCAGAAAGTGCCTGGGCTGGATTTTGAAGAGTTGGGTTTGGTGTCTGGGGTTGTCATCCGACAAAAGTTCAAGGTGCCAGTGTTTGCCAAATATGATGGGGTTTCATGTCCCAAAATGCACCTCCGATCTTATGTGAGGAAGATCCAACCTCACACTGCTGACAAGGACTTATGGGTCCACTTCTTCCAAGATAGTCTATCCGGAACTCCATTAGAGTGGTTCTACCAGCTAGAAAGGACCAACATCCGTAATTGGGAAGACTTGGCTGCTTGTTTCTACAAGCAGTATCAGTATAATGCAGACCTTTCTCCCACCCGTACTCAACTCCAAAGTATGGCTATGGGTTTGAGCGAGGGATTTAAAGATTACGCTCATAAGTGGAGGGACTTAGCAAGAAGAGTCCAGCCTCCCCTGTCTGATAGGGAGCTAGTGGATATGTTTCTGGGTACCCTGTCTGGTCCGTTTTTCAATCACCTGATTGGAAGCTCCTGAGCCGGCTTCACTGAATTAATATTGACAGGGGAAAGAGTGGAAGATGGAATTAGGAGTGGGAAGATTCAAAAAGATGCATCCTCCAGTGCAGTAAGGAAGACATTTGCTAGGAAGAAAGAGGTTAGTGATGTGTATAATTAAAGGAATCAGGACAGAATTGAACACCGTCCAGCGGTAGGGGCTGTTATGATCTCTAAACCTGCACCTATTCAGCAAAGGAATAATCAGCCTAGAACAGAAAGGTCGGTAAAGACAGTATACCCGGATAAACATGACTCTTTCCCAAGTTTTACCAAAATTATTGAAGTCTAATCTTGTAACTTTGAAGGAAGCTCTGAAGAATCCCAACATTGACTCTCCCCGCTACAATCCAAATGCTCGATGCGCCTATCATTCTGAGACTCTGGGGCATGACATGAATGACAACTGGGCTTTGAAGAACAAGGTGCAGGATCTGATCGAGGCAAAGGAGATTGAATTTGATCCCCCTGAGGCTCCCAACATCATAACTGCACCCATGCCCAAGCATGGCTCTGGAATCAATGCTATTGATATTTTCTTGGCCACAGAAGATGCTGACAATGAGTATGACGTGGATAAATGGATCTTCCCTACTACCAACGGTGGACCCAGTAACTGGACGGAAAAAGACTTTGTACCGATTAATTTTATTCAGAAGTAATTGTCTTTCTTGTTTTTTCGATATGTAATAAGCAATATAACTTTATGGCCATGTGTCTTACCTGGGGAATATTGGTTATTTGTGAGGGTTATCATGTTTCATTTTCATATGGCATTAATAAAACATTGGACGTTTATGCATACAAATTTTACGCTCTTTGTTTTTTCTTTTCTGCTTTTACTTTATCTATACAACTATGACTTTGAAAATCCGATCAACCAAGCCGAGGACGAATGTGAGGAAGATTGTGAGGTACCTGGAGAACTTGCTAGGCTGTTACAGCAGGAAGAGAGGGCTATACAGCCTCATGAAGAGCCAGTCGAGACAATAAACTTGGGCACAGAGGAAGACAGAAAAGAAGTCAAGGTCGATGCAAATCTGGGGCTTAATGTCAAACAGTGGTTGATACAGATGTTGCATGATTATGTCGAGATCTTTGCCTGGTCATATGAAGACATGGCAGGACTAGACACAGATATTTTGGTTCACTGTCTGCCAACTAAAAAAGATTTCCCTCCGGTAAAGAAGAAGGTTCGTCGTATGCGCCCTGAAATGTCAGAGAAGATCAAGGCAGAATTTATGAAACAGTTCAATGTTGGGTTCCTAGCTGTCACCTCTTATCCCCAATGGGTCGCTAATGTAGTCCCGGTGCCTAAAAAGTACGGAAAGGTACATATGTGTGTGGACTACCGAGATTTGAACAGGGAAAGCCCCAAAGATGACTTTCCTCTCCCCCACATCGACGTTCTGGTTGACAACACTGCACAACACAAGATCTTTTCCTTCATGGATGGTTTCTCTGGTTACAATCAGATCAAGATGGCACCCGAAGACATGGAGAAGACAACCTTCATTACGCAATGGGGCACTTTCTGCTACAAAGTGATGCCGTTTGGATTGAATAATGCTGGGGAAACCTCTCAGCGGGCCATGGTAGCTTTGTTTCACGACATGATTCACCATGAGATAGAGGTTTATGTTGATGACATGATAGCCATGTCTCAAACTGAGGAAGAGCACCTTGATCATCTACAAAAGCTGTTTGATATGTTGAAGATGTATAAGTTGAGGCTAAACCCGAACAGGTGCACCTTTGGGGTAAGGTCTGGTAAACTTTTGGGTTTCGTTGTTAGTGGAAAGGGTATTCAGCTAGACCATGCAAAGGTAAAGGCTATACAAGAGATACCAGCTCCTTTCACTGAGAAGGATGTCACAAGCTTTTTGGGACGACTAAATTACATTGCCAGGTTCATTTCCCATTTAACTGCTACTTGTGAGCCAATCTTCAAACTCCTGAAGAAAGATCAAGTGGTAAAGTGGAATGACGAATGCCAGAATTCCTTCGAAAGAATCAAGGAATACCTTTAAGAACCACCAATTCTGATGCCTCCGATTGAAGGAAGACCTTTGATAATGTACTTAACAGTGTTAGATAATTCAATGGGGTGTGTGTTGGGGAAGCATGACGAGTCTGGTCAAAAAGAGAACGCAATATACTACCTTAGCAAAAAGTTTACTGACTGTGAAACAAGATACTCACCGCTCGAGAAAACTTGCTGCACTTTGGCATGGGCTGCTCGCTGACTGAGGCAGTATATGTTAACCCACACTACTTTATTGATATCTAAGATGGATCCAATCAAGTACATCTTCGAGAAGAATAACAAGATGGTAAATGATCTTGACCGAATACGATATCCAATACACGACCCAAAAAGCAATCAAGGCAAGTGTACTACCTGATCATTTGGCTCATCGGGCTATGGATGACTACCAGTCCATGAATTTTGAGTTCCCGGATAAGACTATTATATTAGTGACTGACTATGAAGAACTTGGACCAGATGAAGGACCTAAAGAAGGATCCCGATGGACTATGGTTTTTGATGGAGCCTCCAAGGCACTCGACAATGGCATTGGTGTTGTAATCATATCTCTCGAAGGCTGTCATACTCCTTTCACGGATAGATTATGTTTCAACTGTACCAACAATATGGTGGAGTATGAAGAATGCATCATGGGTCTCAAAGCTGCTATTGACCTGAGGATCAAGTTCTTGAGCATTTTCGGGGATTCAACCTTGGTAATAAGTCAGATCAAAGGAGAGTGGGTTACGAAGCACCCGAATCTCATCCCGTACCTGAACATTTTCCACGAGAAGAGAATCATTTAGCAGACGCGCTAGCTACTATGTCATTTATATTCAAGGTCAAGTGGGACAACGAGGATCCTCAGATCACTATTGAGAGGTTGGATGAACCAACATATTTCTATGAGATGGACACTGAAGAAGTAGCAAAAAAACCTTGGTTTCATAAAGTAAAGAGGTATCTCGAGGCTCAAGAATATCCAGAGGGGGCACCTGTCAATGATTAGAAGTTTCTGAGAAGGTTCGCCGCAAAGTTCTTCCTCGGTAATGGAATCCTCTATAAGCACAATCATGACTCTACTTTACTTCGATGCATAGAGAAGAGCGAAGCAGAGAATATTTTGGCAGATTTACACGAAGGTACCTTTGGAACCCGTTCTAGTGGACATACCATGGCTAAAAAGATCCTATGAGCAGGTTACTATTGGTCCACTATGGAAGCAGACTGTTATCAGCATTCCCGAACTTATCACAAATACCAGATCTATGCTAAAAAGGTGCATGTACCTCCGGTTCCCTTGAACACCTTGATGGCTCCCTGGCCCTTTGCAATGTGGGGCATCGACATGATCGGAGATATTAGACCTACCGCTTCCAATGGGCATCGCTTCATCTTAGTCGCCATTGATTACTTCACGAAGTGGGTTGAGGCTGCCTCTTTTGATACTGTTACCAAGAATGTTGTGGCGCGGTTTATTAAGCATAACCTAATTTGTCGGTATGGTGTGCCAGAGAGAATCATTACTAAAAATGGTACAAATCTCAACAATACAATGATCACCGAACTCTGTAAGCAGTTCAAGATCCAACATCATAATTCTTCCCCTTACCGGCCGAAGATGAATGGCAATGTGGAGGCTTCTAACAAGAACATTAAGAAAATCATACAGAAAATGATGGTGACATACAAAGACTGGCATGCGATGTTACCATTTGCTCTTCATGGTTATCGCACCTCAACACAAACATCGACAGGGGCAACACCTTATTCTCTTGTATATGGTATGGAGGTTGTCCTACCTATTGATGTCTAGATCCCTTCTTTGAGGATCACGAAGGATGCATGCTTAAACGAAGATGATTGGATCCAGACTCGACTTGATCAACTGAATCTGATTGATGAGAAAAGACTTACTGCTGCCTGTCATGGTCAAATGTATAAAAAATGGATGATCAAGGCTTTCAACAAAAAGGTCAGACGTCAAGTGTATCAAGTGGGTGATCTAGTAATCAAGCACATCATACTTCCGCAAGGTGATCCCAGGGGAAAATGGACCCCCATGTACGAAGGTCCATTTGTGATCAAAAGCATATTTTCTGGTGGAGCCATGATTTTGACCACCATGGATGGTGATGACCTTCCTCACCCTGTTAATGCGGACATAGTGAAATGATACTACGCGTGAATAAAGACCCGCTAGGTTGACTGTCCTAGGCAAAAATAAGGGCATCTCGGCGAACCAAAAGGATTCGGGCAAAAATTAGGGATAAAGACAAAAAAAATCTGTACACCCGACAAGTCGAAAACCTGCAAAGGCGGCTTGGGAAAAAAGGGTATCCCGGTGGACTGAAAACCCGAAAGGGTAGTCCAGGCAAAAGTTAGGGATTTGAAGCGTATCACTACGTCCCATTGGATCACCTTACGTTCAGACTTCAGTATCAACTGTCAAGCTCTAACGGTACTGATCAATCCAGTCAACTTCAGGCGAGTAGCAAAGTGATGAGACCCTCGAAGACATAAGGGCAATAGCAGAATTGAAACTCAGTGGGATTATTACACATAACAGTTTTCTTCTCTTTCTACACTATTTTGTATAGTTTTCACTCTCACGGCGGTGTTCTCCTAATAGAACATCAGCCTCTTTGTATAAAATGTCGGTTATAGGCAAACTTCCGAAATCAATACAAGTCATTTCTTTGAAAGTACAAAACTGTTTGTTTTTATTTTTTCTGTTTTGTTTTGCAAAAACGTCCAATGACTTATTCTTGACATATGCATTTGAATATAATTTCTATTCACAAATATTTGGATAAAAACAGAAAGACAATTGCTCATGACTTTAAGGAACGGGACAAAGTCTAAAAAACAATTTTAGTCCCGACAGTTACTCCTTCCAATAGGTACAGGGGATGAAACAGTTTTGAGACGAAGTCACCATTACGTATGACCCTTTGACATCTATGTCCCCCATAGAGTAGAAACAACCAAAGTTTTGATCTCTTCTTCCCCAAGCAGGAATTATCTGTCCCAGCAAAGTTCCTTCTCTAGTTGCAACTTGTATTCCCCAGTCGAGCTTTATAATTTCAAACAGTTATAAAATCTCCTCCCGAGTAGAGTTTATTTCTCTAACTACTGAAGTTCATTTCCTGGGTAGAGTTATTTCTCTAACTACAAGTTCATTCCCCGACAGAGTTTATTTCTCTACAACGGAAAAATCTTCCAATAAAGCATCTCCCTCCACAGAGTCACTCTCAAGCAGAAACAATCCCCAACATATTATATCCTTTCATCATCCCCAGCGGAAACGAAGGATTCAACCTCCTTATACTCTTCAGCAGCAGTCCAGGATTTACTTTCCCAGACTAAGAAACATCACAATAGCATTCCATATTCATACATTATGGCATGCACATACATATTGCATACAACATAATATCATTTCTTTTGAGAACAATACCACAATGCCTTTCATGCATCATGACATTGCATATGACTAACTCTTTGCCTTTTTCAGGGAAAAGATCAAATCAATAAACACTGTTGGCTTCTTATGTGACCTGGTAGTTTTCTCAAAAGCTACGCCTAATGAAAGGCTATTTCATAATCTTCCTCAGAAAGACGTTCTCAGAAGAACTTCTCTGGTTTAGTCAGATCGCTACTAAGATCTCTCTGATTCCTATTCCAATTGAAGATATTCCAAGACTTTTGTCTGGTTCAGTTGAATCGATCCTAAGATTCTTCTAATTTTCATTCCAGTCAAAGTTAATTGAAGACATTCTCTGGTTCAGTCAGATCTCCACTAAGATCTCTCTGATTCCTATTCCAGTTGACGATATTCCAAGACTTTTGTCTAGTTCAGTTGAATAGATCCTAAGATTATTCTGATTTCCATTCCAGTCAAAGTTAATTAAATACCTTCTTTGGTTCATTTAGATCGCCACTAAGATCTCTCTGATTCCTATTCCAATTGAAGATATTCCAAGATTTTGTCTGGTTCAGTTGAATCGATCCTAAGATTCTTCTGATTTTCATTCCAGTCAAAGTTAATTAAATACCTTCTCTGGTTCAGTCAGATCGCCACTAAGATCTCTCTGATTCCTATTCCAGTTGAAGATATTCCAAGACTTTTGTCTGATTCAGTTAAATTGATCATAAGATTCTTCTGATTTCTATTCCAGTCAAAGTTAATTAAATACCTTCTTTAGTTCAGTCAGATCGCCACTAAGATCTCTCTGATTCCTATTCCAGTTGAAGATATTCCAAGACTTTTGTCTGGTTCAGTTGAATTGATCCTAAGATTCTTCTGATTTTCATTCCAGTCAAAGTTAATTAAAGACCTTCCCTGGTTCAATCAGATCGCCACTAAGATCTCTCTGATTCCTATTCCAGTTAAAGATATTCCAAGACTTTTGTCTGGTTCAGTTGAATCAATCATAAGATTCTTCTGATTTCTATTCCAGTCAAATTTAATTAAAGACCTTCTTTGGTTTAGTCAGATCGCCACTAAGATCTCTCTGATTCCCATTCCAGTTGAAGATATTCTAATACTTTTATCTGGTTCAGTTGAATCGATCCTAAGATTCTTCCGATTTCCATTCCAGTCAAAGTTAATTAAAGACCTTCTCTGGTTTAATCAGATCGCCTCTAAGATCTCTCTGATTCCTATTCCAGTTGAAGATATTCCAAGACTTTTATCTAGTTCAGTTGAATCGATCCTAAGATTCTTCTGATTTCCATTCCAGTCAAATATAATTAAAGACCTTCTCTGGTTCAGTCAGATCTCCACTAAGATCTCTCTGATTCCTATTCTAGTTGAAGATATTCTAAGACTTTTGTCTGGTTCAGTTGAATCGATCATAAGATTCTTCTGATTTCTGTTCCAGTCAAAGTTAATTAAAGACCTTCTTTGGTTTAGTCAGATCGCCACTAAGATCTCTCTGATTCCCATTCCAGTTGAAGATATTCTAAGACTTTTATCTGGTTCAGTTGAATCGATCCTAAGATTCTTCCGATTTCTATTCCAGTCAAAGTTAATTAAAGACCTTCTCTGGTTTAATCAGATCGCCTCTAAGATCTCTCTGATTCCTATTCCAGTTGAATATATTCCAAGACTTTTATCTAGTTCAGTTGAATCGATCCTAAGATTCTTCTGATTTCCATTCCAGTCAAATTTAATTAAAGACCTTCTCTGGTTCAGTCATATCTCCACTAAGATCTCTCTGATTCCTATTCTAGTTGAAGATATTCCAAGACTTTTGTCTGGTTCAGTCGAATCGATCCTAAGATTCTTCTGATTTCCGTTCCAGTCAAAGTTAATTAAAGACCTTCTCTGGTTCAGTCAGATTGCCACTAAAATCTCTCTGATCCCTATTCCAGTTAAAGATATTCCAAGACTTTTACCTGGTTCAGTTGAATCAATCCTAAGATTCTTCTGATTTCTGTTCCAGTCAAAGTTAATTAAATACATTCTCTGGTTCAGTCAGATCGCCACTAAGATCTCTCTGATTCCTATTCCAGTTGAAGATGACCCAAGACTTTTGTCTAGTTCAGTTGAATCGGCCCTAAGATTCTGCTGATTTCCATTTCAGTCAAAGTTAATTAAAGACCTTTCTCTGGTTCAGTTGAATCGACCCTAAGATTTTTCTGATTTCTATTCCAATTAAAGAAACTGCAAAGCCTAGAGCACGGCCAGATAACAGTTTAATCTCATTCCCCCAATAGATCGCTGTGAAGCATGGAATACGACCAAATAGCACCAGCCTTATTATCCTCAATAAGTCACTATGAAGTCTGGATCCCGACCAGATAGAAGTTCACTTTCGTCTCTTCAATCAAGAGATGACTCCCTAGTAGAGTGATGGACAACCGAAGCTCCTAAGCTCTAATTCCCAAGTGGAGACCAACATTCCTCAACGGAGTCCTCCTTAATAACAGGCATAGGAATTCTCACAAAAGAATATCTCATGAAATCAACATTGTTTTGGATAGCATCTTCAAGCCCGTCTCTGACAACTCTCCGTCATATTCTCTGGATGGCATCTTTAAGCCCATCTCCGACGATCTCCCGTCACCTTCTCCAAATGGCATCTGTAAGCCCATTCCCGATATTACCTATAAAGTCAAGTATCGTTTTAGATGAGTGAAAATTTATAGGAACTCTAGTGTTCAATCATCTTCCACCTTCTGATCACGAAAGGCAGACCATCCAATCTACATCTTCGGGTTTAAGAAGATTGAACAGAGGAAGCTATTGTACCCCAAAATTTACCCTCTTTATTTCGACATTTTTGGCTTACATTTCATTATTAATACATGCATATCATTGGTTTTATGGTTATGGAATTAATGCGTTTTTAGCAAGCTTCTTCAGGTTACAAGTGACGTTTATTTCATCAATGGATGTTTTTAGAGTATTTTTTGTGCTGAAGATCGGTTCGCCATTTCGCAATGATTCGGGGTTCAAAGATTCACAAGTTCAACCCGGCGTGTCATATTTAGGTGTTCTTTCGCCAAGATATCCCTGATAACATATTATTAAATTCATGTTCGGCTCGAGATCCAATTCTTTAAAGAAGGTCTTCGAATGTGCAATTTTTCTCGAAGAAATATAGTAAAAAAGTGTGCTGAAAGTGCAATTTTTACACACTAAAAATTCATAACTTGAATATCGTGGCTTGTTTTGAACGTGTTCCAGTGTCCAAAATTTCGTCTTAACGTCATCTACATTTTCATCTCTCACGGGTGGAAGCTATTTTCGATCAGAAGGTCTTCAAAAATGCGGATTTCTCAAGTATTTTCGTACAGAAAATTTGTGACAGAAGTTTATTTGCGTCATGTTCAGAAAATCATAACTTGGGAGATTTTCATCGTATCGAGCTGGTTCCAGCGTCAAAATTTCACAAATTGAGTTGGATAAGTTTTCACAGGAGGTATCGAGTTCTAAAGGTATCTAAAAGGCCTTCATTTTTTGCCCAGAGTGCGCGTGACCCGCTGAAAATCCTGAATGCTGAATATTATTTCATCTGGGTCAAAACTTCGAAAATTCATAACTCAGTCAATTTTTATTGGATCGGGCCCATATTTTTATACAAGGTCCCTGACTCGGAGATCTACAATTTTTCTTCCAAAGTTGAGACTAGGTTCTGCTCCGATCAATATCAGTTTTTTATTAAAGAACGTGTCAGAGTTGACACTAGAGCCCAAAATAAGTTTGTTTGAGCCAAAAATTCTAAAATTCATAACTAACTCATCGTTCATCCGATTGAGCCCATTTTCGGACAAAAGTTAGTTCTCGATGTCGGTTACATTTTCTTTTCACATTTCAACTTCAAAAATTGCACTTAAGTCCCTACGATTTAGCCTGAAACGTGTCAGACTCAAGTGAATAAAAATTTGCATTATTGCTTGTGGTTATTGGAGGCCCAATTGCACATTTAAAGCCCATATCTTTGTTATAATTTCCATTATATAATCTGATTCTTTTCACACAAATAGCACACACGGAAAAAAAACCTTTGCCACAACCCTGTCAAAATATCAAATTCTTTCAAGGACCTTAAAAATCTTGAAATCCTTGTTACAAACCCTCATCTCACTACAAACAAGCCATCCTTGTTACAAACCCTCATCTCACTACTTCTCCAGTAAGGGTAAGGTTGGTTTGATCTCTATGATCAAAAGGGTGTAGAAGCATTCATATATACCATATAGGTTTTAACATTATAAAATTTCATATATTTATTTTCTTTGTATTTCATGGTAAACTAATTTGTTTAATGTGTTCATGAGATTCAAAACTATAAGTTTGGACCATCTAATGGTCCCATGCAGGTTTATTACAAAACGCTGAAACAAAACAACAACCAACATATGGCTCATGGCAAGGCAGGCGTCCTGAGGAGGTTAAGGGCGTGGGTTCAACACCCACCCCTATTGGTTTTGGTTTTCTTCCATTCTATTTACCCTTTTACCTATTTTCATTATTTCCGTTTAAAACATTTTTCATAAAATCTAACATTTTTCACAAACCTTTGATTTTTCATAATAAACTCGAATAATTAATTTTAGGTTTAAATTATTTTTTGGTTCAACACCCGCCCCTGACATTTGCACCCCTGACATTTGTATTATTTATATTTTCTAACCCTATTTTCCATTGATGCTTCTTCCTCTATCTATTTTTTGGCAAACTTAATCCTTTTTTGTTAATCATTAAACATAAAGTTTTTTTATTAACCTTTTTATAATTAAAATTTATTAGGTTTTAGGTTTTTTTTTTAATTAACTTTTTTTTTCAAAGTTAACCTTTTTTTTATTATTAATTAAAATTAATTAGGTTTTAGGTTTTTTAATTAACTTTTTTTCAAAATTAACATTTTTTATTAATTAAAATTAATTAGGTTTTTTAGGTTTATTTAATTAATTATCATAAATCATTTTTTTTTCATAAAAAATCACCAAAATATTTTCTTTGCTATTTTCATCTTATTTTTATTTTCCTAGATAAAGTGTATATGGCAGGGCGCGTTCAACTGTAATAGCGTAGCTTTATTTTTCCCGCTTTTTTTCCCATCATTATCATGTAATTGCTTTCGGGATGTTATAGTTTTAGGATTTCTTTTCCTCACTCTTCACTATTATGTAACTGCCCCAAAGCTATGTAATAGCTTAGGTTTACATTTCCGCCTTTACCTTCCGCTACTATATTTTATGCAATACTTAGATTAATAGGATTGTATGGAAAGATAAAAATGAACGATATAAAACCCTAATTTCAAGATAAATAACGGAACTGAATCATTTGTACACTCGCACCTCTAGGATAACCTCACTTGTTGCCTTCAGAAAAATAATGGTCATGTCCCTCAAATGTAGGGATACCCTTAGCAAAGACCCTCAGTTTAAAAGTCATCATAAAGATCATAGTCCCTAAATGTCCCTCGAGTTGCCTACGAGGAATGATCTTGTCCCTCGATGTTGCCTATATGTTGATTGTCCCTTCGAAATGCTAAGGTATCCTTACACGTTGCCTTCGATGATCATAAACGTCCCTTTCGATTATCCCTCACACATCCAACGATAGGGCTACCTACTCACTAATAGTAGGATAGCACTATCTAAAGGGTAGGAGGAAAAGAACACCCTTTTTCGAGTAGGTAGACAGTTCTTAAGTACTTGCTCAAACCTAATTTTTTACACTTACACACTTTCAAACTTCTTTTAAAAAATGTTGAATCACACTCTTGAGGAATGATACAAGAGTTACCATAAAGCAAACAAAATCTTTCAAAACACACAAACACGAAAACAGTTTTAAAAAATGAGCAAGTACCTAAGAGCCGGTGGAAAACCACGAATGCAAAGGGTGCCAACACCTTCCCTTTCCATAATCTACCCCCTTACTCAGAAAACTCTTGAAAGGTATTTTTATGTTCTTTTCACCATTTCCTTTGTTGGATAAAAGAAAAGTCAGAGGCGACTCTTGCTTATCGCGGCATTTGCGAATACAAACGTAAAACCAGTATAACAGTCGGTTCTGCCACCATATCACAAAGTGTAATATTGTATCTTTATTTTCCACATTTTTATCATTATGTACCTGCTCCTAGTATGTAATAATTGTAGGTTTCATTTTCCCACACTTTTCTATTATGTATCTGCCCCAAAGCTCTGTAATAGCCTAAGTTTACATTCCTGCACTTTATCTTCTACTGCTATAGTTTTTGCATTGTTGTTAGTAATTAGGGTTTGTATGGCAAGACTAAAAACCAACGCTAGAAAATCTAATTTCAAGACTAAATAACTTAATCAAATACACTTTGCTCACCCGCACCTCTAGAGTAACCGTCCTCTATTGCCTTCGGGAAAACAATGGTCATGTCCCTCGAAAGTAGGGACGCTTTAGCAAAGTCCCTCAAATAAAAGATCATAGTCTCTCGATGACCCTCTCGATGTTTCCTTTTGATAAATAATCTAGTCCCTTATGAAATTGCTAAAGTGTCCTTACCAATTGCCTTCGATAACCGTACGATGACCCTACGCCTGCCCCTTAACACCAACGATAAGGATTCCTACTAACTAATGGTACGGATAAGACTATCTAAAGGAGAAGGAAAAGTACAAGAACGACCTTGAGTGGGTAGAACTTTTAATTGCTAGCTCACAAACCTTTCAAAACAAAAACATTTCACACAAACACTTTCAAATATTTTCAAAACACTTTGTACGCGTTCATGAGGATTGATACAAGATTCATTACAAAGTTCGCCTTACATGGGCATTTTCAAAATATTTTCAAACACTTGCACAAAAAAGCAAATTTTTAAAGTGAGCTAAGCAATTAAGAGCCCGTAGATAACTACAACTGAAAAGGGTGCTAACACCTTCCCTTTTCATAACCTACCCTCCGAACTCAAAATATTAAAAGGTCTTTCCTGTTCATTTCACCCTTTCCTTATTAGATAAAAGAAAATTCGGTGATGACTCTAGCTATCTGCAACATTTGCAATAAAATACAAAACCAAGTCAATTCTTCCACCGTATTACAATTATGTTTGATCGACCGGGGGAGTATTGGTTGTTGAGACCCTTAAAGACACAAATGACATAGTCATTTTCATGTTATTCTCTGATAGATTGAGATAGGTTGCAAGCACATTTGACAGAACATGTGCAAGAGGGTAAAGGGCGGAAGTTTTCCAATTCTTGCCAAAGTTTTTTAGTGTTGTGAAGTACTGGGTTATATTGGAGTCACCTTGTTTAAGGGTAAACATTTCTTCTTGCAGATCAAAAACCCTAAAGATGTTTCCTTTATGATAGAGATCTTGAAATTCTTGCATATTTTGTGCGCAGTATCCATCCATAGAACACTTTCAACAATTTCAGAATCTATGGAATTAGTTAGCCATGTCATTACCATCATGTTACAACGATCCCAAGTCAAAGTTGTTCAATCGATAAATGGAGGACGAATTAGGGTTCCATCAAGAAACCATAATTTGTTCTTGGATTGAATTGCAACTTTCACATATGGTGACCAAGTATGAAATTTTTTGTTGTTCTGAGCTAGGGAAACTATGTGATACATGGATTATGGCTCGGATGCATGTAGAAGGGATCGAGCATGTCGGTTTGATAAGAATGATTGTTGTTGTTTTTCTTTGTGGTTGATGGTGGGGATTTTGGTGGTGATTTTTGTGAATTTTCATCGGATTCAGAATTTGCCATGGTAGTAAAAAACAGAATCAGGAGGAAAAAGAAGAACTTGGGGGAACGAAGAAAGAAAAAGAAATCAAATATATAGGAAAAGGAAAAGAAGGTAAGGAAAGAGAGATAACCAATCAGAAAATGAAACGTGAAGATAAGGATCACGTGATGGAATGGGAAAGATTGCAAAGAAATCACACATGGAATAGCAGAGATAAACCAAAAACAAGAGAGAGAAACAAATATCAGAGCATGGTTTCGCTGATACCATATTGACAATCTGACTGTGAATCATTAAAACCATTTAATTTCTTGAAGTGATAATCATTAATTGACTAAATTCTTAATTACAAATGGAGTAAAAGCCTGCAATATATAGCCTTATAAATCCTTAATTACGGTAACAAGTGGTTATCAACTAACGACTATATATTGGTGAATAAAAGTAACAGAATCCTAAGGGTATGTGTTTCTATAACGATCATAAGCTTGTCTCATGTCATCACTATAAATCAAAGTAGTTTATGATTTGTATCACTAAAAATGATTAATGATCCAAATAGGCTCAAGGTGTGCTTACTACACCAAAATTAATACCAATAGAGACCTTGGTTGTATAGGAGAAGTATTTTCTTGATACCATGAATTTCTACCAGTTACGCTACCTTGGTTAGTTCTCTTTCATGGTGTACTCTTTGCGTTCATGGTTTGAAGGTGACTGTTTTAATTGATTATGATGTTTCCAATAATATTATCCAACTACACATCGAAGAATTTCTTAAATTAGCTGTAAATAAATTATAAGTTTTTGATGTGTTTGAGGGAAACTTAGAGTTTATTCACTGTAACGAATGGTACAATATGGTACTCATTGTTGATCAAGCGACTCTAAAAACGAGAGGAGATAAATTGTGATATAAATAAAAAATATTTAAAATATTTAATTAAGTTAGCCAACCAAGATAAAACAACAGAAAAAAAGGAAGAGAGAATTATAAAGAAAAGAAAAGAAAATATAGAAAAATAAAGAGATATAGTTTGTGAGATTGCATCAGAGATTTATATATGTTTGATCTATCATTGGCCTACTCTTGTCCCCAAAAAATTTCTTTTGAGAGTTCCACTAAAATTTATCTTGAGCTTATTAACTGAGATGCTTATAAACCTTCTTACAATAAACGAGATATTTTATATAGGCTGGTCTCCAAACGAACAAAACTTTTAGCATGTTAAACTCAGTGTAATACGGTGGGAGAACTGAGTTTACTGATTTTGCATTTTATCGCAATTGTTGCGGTTATCAAGAGTTGCCACTAGCTTTTCTTTTATCCAACAAAGGAAAGGGTGAAAAGAACAGGAAAGACCATTTTAAAGACTTAGAATTTGGGGGGTAGATTATGGAAAGGGAAGGTGTTAGCACCCTTTTCATCTGTAGTTATCTACGGGCTCTTAGTTGCTAGCTCACTTTGAAAATGCTTTTTGGTGTAAGTGCATTTGAAAATATTTTTGAAAATACGCCTTAGTGCGACGAACTTTGTAATGTTTCTCATATCATTGAGAACGTATACAAAGTGTTTTGTCTTTGAAAATATTTTAGAGAAGATTTTGTGTATGTGTGAAAAAATTATTTTGTTTGTTTTTGTGAGCAAGCAACTATGAACAGTCTACCTACTCGAATGGTCTTTGTTCTTTTCCTCTTTTCCTTTAGACAATGTTATCCTATTATTAGTCAGTAGGTAGCCCTATGTTGTACCCCAAAATTTGCCCTCCCTTTTCTCAAGATATTTCCCACAAAGATCTTCAATGATTCAAGCTTGCATAAGTATTGACTAGGTCAAGCCATCTCCTCAAAACTGATGCTTCAGATTAGGGTTTAAGTTTTCAAAAGGACAGTTGGACTTCTAATATTTCAAATGACTTTCATGGACCCTCAAGACTACTCCTGTCAAGTTTTAAGTCTTGGATCACAAAACTGCTCAGTCAATTGATCAGGTGGCCTAAAATCAGTTGTATTGGGTAAAAAGTCAACTATGATTAACCTACAGTCAAACTTCAAGATTTTGGACCAATATCAACATTTTGAAGTCATATGTATCATTTGATCAAGATTGGATCACAATTCTCCAAGAAATTTATTCAAATCGTCAAAGGGTAAAATGGTCAAAATTAGAGTTTTAATTGAGAATGACCAATCTTTGACTTTTGACCTAGTACATGACTTATTGGTTTGAAACATGATCTCAAGGATTCAAGTAAATCATTTTTACCTAATCACATATTTCAATTCATCTCCCGAGATTAGTGGATTGATAGATGAAATTTGGTCAAATGACGAAAAAAAGTCAATTGTACACTGAAAAGTCAAACTTTGACTTTTTTAAATCAAATTTTAGTTTCAAAGATCAAATTTCATCAAGACATTCAAAAATATGTAATTTGATCATTAAGAAATCAAGAAAGTCAAAAATCAAACTTTGCAAGACTTAGAAATTTTTCTAAGTGTTTTTTATACATGTTAATTTCATTACTTCATGACATCTTTTCACCACAATTCAAGATAATTCAAGTTGTTACAAGTTTTCAAATAAACAACAAGGCTGCATTTTTAAGTTAAAAATTACAAGTTACAAATCCTAATCTGTGTCTTGTTTGAACTTTTCCATTTGACTCAATCTTCAAACTTTGCCACTATGTGCTACAAGCTGCATAAATCAGTCCACAAAACCAGACCTGCGTCATACTACATATCCTGCTGTCCAAAACCTGCATAGTAATGCCAAGAAAATTGTCAAAACCTGCTCCAAAGCCTCCAATATTACCCTGCAAAATCTGCATCATATCAGTCTCATATTTGCACAAACTTAGCACATAAGAGCTGCATCTAAAAAGCAATGGAACATTGTACCCAAACAGTTCAAAAACTTATCTATTTCCCTCCCAAATTTCAGTCAATTTCATCTATAAATAAGTTGTTTCACAACACACAAAGGAGAGGTTTTGAGAGAGAAAAGGGGGGAGAAAGAGAAAAAAGAGGATTTGTAAAACTTAACAGAATTCTTTGTAAACTGTTCATCTTCAACTTTATTTTCATTCACAAAACAAAAACTGAAAACAGAAAAAACCTCAACCCACTATACAACCTTACAAGTTTTCCCCCAAACCAACTATCCAAATACTTCATATACATCACATAGAAATTGTTTAAATACAAGAACAATTTTTGTAACATCACTATTTTCCAAACTCAAAAGCAGGCACCTCCAACTTGATTTCTCCAAGACAATACAACAACTCAAACTCAAAATAAAAATTTCAGTTTCAAGGTAAGTCTTATTAACTTTGAGCTCTTCATACAAGCATCATTAGTGGTTCATTTACGAAGATAAAATGTAGATATCATAGCCCTGAAGCTAACTATATACTTATTTTTCATTTTTTACTAACCATTTGTTGAGAACTAACTTGTATGTATGACAAAACAATGTTAGAAGTAAAAAACAACAGTATGAGTCGATGCACATCTCTATGAGTCGACACATATTCGGTGCAAAACAGGTTATGAGTCGATGTATATCTCTATGAGTCGACACATATTAGGTACAAAACAATTTATGGATCGATATAAAACACGAATGAGTCGATGAAAAACAGAAATGTGTCGATACGAACCATTATATGTTGACTCATACTGAGTTGGTTTTGATTTCTAGAGAAAGAAAATGAGTATGAGTCGATACAAAACACACATGATTCGATACAAAACAGGTTATGAGTCAATGTAAACCATTATGTGTCGACTCATACTGAGTTGGTTTTCACTTCCAGAGGCAACAAATAATATGTATTGATGCATAAGTGCATGCGTCAATGCATACAAGTTTACGTATCAATGCATAAGTGCATGTATCAATACATAAAAGTTTTCTTAAAACAATTTTTTTTAATCTTTACATTCTTGTGTATTATTTATTCATTTAATATGGTTATAATAGTAAAATTAGGTTTTATTTGCTTTTACCTCCCCGTTTGTAAATTTGTACCCCCATCCCCAAATAATGTAATAGTGTAGGATTTTAATTTCCGCAATTTATCACTTAATATAATTGTTAGTAATTAGGGTGTATATGGTAAGATAAAGTCAATCTTAGAGAACCCTAATCTGAAATACAAAAATGCATGCAATCAAATACTTTTCACATGCGCACCTCTAGGGTAACCTCGCTTGTTTCCTACGAATAAATAGTCATGTCCCTCGAATGTAGGACGCTTTAGCAAAGACCCTCGAATAAAAAAGATTGTAGTCCCTCGATGACCCTTCGATGTTGCCTTCGGAAAAACAATCTTAGTCCCTTACCACAATTTCTAAAGCGTCTCATAGGTAGCCTTCTATGACTATACCAAGAGCCACGCCCGTCCCTTCACATCCAATAATAGAACTTCTTACCAATCAATGGTAAGATAGCACTATCTAAAGGGGGAGGAAAAGAACTAATACTTTTTGAGTAGGTAGAACGTTCATAGTTGCTTGCTCATAATCCTTTTCAAAACAACATCTTTCAAAGACACCAACACTTTCAAAAAATGAAATATTTTCAAAAGTTAACACTTTGTATACATTTTTATAGAGACGAGAATCATTACAAAGTTTTCCTAAACGAAGGCACTTTTCAAAAATACTTTCAAAATCAATCACAAACACATTTCAAACAAAGCATTTTCAAAGTGAGCTAGCAACTAAGAGCCCGTAGATAACCACGGATGAAAAGGGTGCTAACACCTTCCCTTTTCATAACCTACCCCCCGAACTCAAGAAAATATCTCAAAAGGTCTTTCCTGTTCTTTTCACCCTCTCCTTTATTGGATAAAAGAAAATTCAGTGGCGAATCTTGCTATCTGCAACAATTGCGATAAAACGCAAAACACCCAAGTTAGTTCTCCCACTGTATTACACCATATCGTTGGATGTTTTGAGGGACAAGCAAGGGTCATTGTACAGTCATAAAGGCAACCCGTAGGGCACTTTAGAAATTTTATCGTAAGGGACTAGATTGTTTACCAAAGGCATCATCGAAGGGTCATCGAGAGACTACGATCTTTGTATTGAGGGACTTTGCTAAAGTGTCCCACATTCAAGGGACATGACTGTATTATTTTTTCAAAGGCAACAAGTGGAGGTACCTTAGAGGTGCGTGTGTGCGAGGGTGTTGTATTCCAGTTATGTTTATCTTGAGTGTTAGGTTTGTTAACGTTTGTTTTTAAGTCTTTCCATACAAGCCTATTAGCATACATCTAGCAGTTATTTGTATATAAGTACAGAAAATAAAGTGTAGAAAATTGAATCTACGATATTACAAAGCTTCGGGATGGGGGTAATTACAAACCAAAAATAGGGAAAGAAAAATGTAAAGGGTCCTAAAAATTAAGCTATTACAACCTTTGGAAAATTACATAATTTATGAAAATAATGCGAATAAAAATAGATGAATGTGCGAAGAAGAAAAGAGGGGAAAGATGTAAAACCTAAAAATAATCTAAGTGATGAAAAGAAATATTTTTGTTGTTTTTGTTTAGGAAAAAAATAATTAAATTTATAGAAACCTAATTCTAATTGATTAATTATTTAAAAAGAAAGTGATTAAAAAATTAAATCAAAATTAATTTATAAAAGAAAGAAAATAATTAAAAATAAATTAATTGAAATTAATTTAATTAAGGGTTAATACCTATTTTCACCCCTGACATATGGGGTGTATTTGAAAAACCCCCTGCCAAAAAAAAAGTTCCAATTGTTACCTTGACAAATTTTAAAAGTTTCAGTTTTTACCTTGAGGATGCCACATCACCTAAAAGGCTGATGTGGCTTATAACACTACTTACCACTAGACCAATGCATTTTCTTTGTTACATATATGCATCAATAAATATTCATATCATTAACATATTAATTACAATTATCAATAAATTTTCTTTAACTAGTTGGTTTAAATGATTTTTAAAAAAATGTTTTACATATTTTATCTTTTTACTGTAACTTTTTTAAAATTTTAAATTTTCAAAAATCACTTAAATTTAAAAAAATCACTTAAATTTTCAAAAATCACTTAAATTTCGAAAATGCATTGGTCTAGTGGTTATTGATGCATATATTTATTGATTTGAATTAACACTCAATTAATAAAATATTAATATAAATGCCATATGGAATTAAAAATTAAAAATTAAAAATTAATTAAAAATGACAACTAATCAAGCCATGTCATTAAAATAATAATAAAAATATAAGCCACATCAGCCTTTTAGGTGATGTGGCATCCTCAAGGTAAAAACTGAAACTTTTAAAATTTGTCAAGGTAACAATTGGAACTTTTTTTTTGGCAGGGGGGTTTTTCAAATACACCCCATATGTCAGGGGTGAAAATATGTATTAACCCTTTAATTAATAAAAATCTAAGTCTAATTGTTTTTTCGTGATTTTTTGATTTTATGATTTTTATGAAATTAGTTAAAAAAAGAAAATGAATTAAACAAAACAAACTCGAAAAAAGAATGGGCCTCGCAGCAAAGAGTAAACATGGGGTGAGAATAGCAAAAAATTCCTAGGCCCATTAGCAATAGGGCCCAGGCTCCTGGAGATCCAGTGAGGGACGCTTCTTGGGGTTCATCATGGAGACGCGCCTTTGAGGCTTTGGATCTAGCCTGATGAAATCTGGTGGTCATGAACTGGAGGTGCATCATGCGCATATTTGGTATCACTCATACCTGATCTATAGATTCATATAAACTTAAACAAATGTTAGCATGCCATGAAATATGATTAAAATCAGAGATTTGAAATTTTAAACTTTACCAAATCGGTGTTATCAAATAGGGGCATTCTAGGCTTGTGATGGACTGATCTTGGGCCTTGTAGACACTCATTGGGACTTCAGGAGGATGACTTGAGGCTTGGTTTCAATCGAGAGAGGCTGGAACTTTGAGATATGACTTGCACCAATTCTTTGATTTTTTTGGAGAGTTTTTGGAGAGCTTTTTTAGAGAGCTTTTGCATGTAGGAATTTTGTTCCCCATTGCTTCTAAATGTATTGTGTATTTATAGAGTGAAATAGGAGGGTGAGGGTGAACCAATATGGAAGAAAGCAATGCATTCATAGCTTATGAAACAAAAACCTAACACATTGAAAACTTGCCATCTTTGAGATATTGCTTGCTTCTTTTGAACTTGCATGAACCTGGACATATTGTGGCATGGCTTTCACGAATTTGTTGGGCTTGCAAAAGGTTTGAAATCCAAAGGCCCAAGTCTTCACACTCTATTTTCATCTTTTTATTCAATTTTATTCATTTTTAAATGAATAAAAAATCAAATAAAAGGAATAAAAATCATGAGCATGTGTGAAGTTTTTTTAGAGGTCCTATCACATCTTATAAACATGTTTTAATATCAAAACCTAGGCCCATTAGTTCAAAATTGCTATTTTTCTCCATTTGCATTTCATGGATTTCTTCAAAATCTCCCAATTTGTGCAACTCATAACTTGCTTAATTTTCAACTTTTGAAGATGATATAGGACTTTTTAGAAAGATCAAGATGTCCTCTACAATATATATGTTGATAATTTTTGCTTTTGAAGAATTTATCTTGATGTAAGTTTCCTTGACAAAAAATGTTTTTTTGTTGACTTTTGAAAATGACCTATAATGTTTTAGCTCATATCTTTCAAATGATTAATTCTTTTGACTTGAGAATAAAAACAAAGTTATAGAGAATTGAATTTTATTCAAAATGATATTTGGTTGGGGGAAAGTTGATGAAGCATTGAAATTTATGCATGGTCAAAGCACAGTTGACTTCTCCTAACGAAAACCCTAATTTGGCAATTCTTGACTTTTGACGATCTCAGGACTTTCCTTGAGGAATCATGATCAACCCTTGATAAAATGACGAATATCACTTAAAAATGTTAATATTGACCAAAAATCTTGAAGTTTGACTGTATGTTGACCACAATTGACTTTTTGACCAATATAGTTGATTTTCAATCATTTGAGTCATTGACTGGGCAAACTTGTGATGTAGGGTTTGAAATTAGACATGAACCTTGTTAAGGACCTATGAATAACCATGGAAGCCACTTGTGACCTTTTTAAATCAAATTTATTTGAGAAACTCCAAACCCTAGTTGTAGGCCTTTGGTTTAGGAGATGCATCTTGACTAGTCAACCCTTGAGCGTTTTGAGAAGCCTTGAAAGAATGTCTTGAAGAAAATGGTAGGGAAAATTTTGAGGGTACAACACTCACGAACCATATAGAATTTTAATCGGATAATCTCAATATCCAAACAAAGATATTACCCAAGAGAATCACACTTTTTTAATAAGAACATACACTACACATCACCAATACAACCAAAATATCACATGTATTTTTCACTTTCTTAGAACTAAGGAAACTTTGGTAAAAGAATAGAAAAAAATGAAGAAGAGAGTAGAAAGTGAGAAGAGTTTCAAATTCAAAATCTGGTGTACAATGAAAATAAGAGAGGCCCTCTTTATATAGGAAAATATTTGACTCAAAAAGGAAATGATCTATGGACATTTCTAATATTCTAATCGATTAACCATGTGTAGTTAATCGATTAGACATTATAAATTTTTTTTTTAATTTTGTCTTCATTAATCGATTAAAGGCTTCTCTAAACTATTGGAGGCAATACAAATGTGTTAGTATATCCACCCTAATTTGTTAATCAACTAATCAGTGTAAAAAAGCCACTCAAAATTGATAAAAACAAGTCTTTAATCAATTAATGAGGCTTAAGATAACTTCATTAATCATATTCCATCATTAAAGGTTGTTGGGCAGGTATCACCAAAGACTTCACCAGACGTCATTCGATCTTAGGTGTTGTCATCGTAAAAACCACCAAGATCATCTAACATTTGTCGACAATTGCTTATGCAAACACATAGATCCATATTCTCCCATTTTTTATAATGACAACGTGTCTCTCAGGAACGTGTTAAAAAACATAACATAATTGGATAAAATATTTGAGTGGTTAAACTCCCCCTCACAAATACAGAGAGTGTACTATTCTCCTCTTGAGAGTATACTTCTCCCCCTTTAGCATAATCAAAAAGGAGGGAAAAATATGCAAACACGTAGATCATGTAACACACATAGAGAATGGGGAGAAGATTAAAGAGAATAAACATTTAGTAAATCTAATCCATGCATGATTAGTTTAACATTCTTAATTCCCTTATGAAAAATAATTTTTCTTTAGGAACTAGGTTAGTAAAAATATTTGTCAGTTGATTGGATGAGGGCATAAACTCAATTATGCAATCCGTTTTTCGTTGTGATCCTTAATGAAATGGTGTCTAATCTTAATGTGTTTAGTCTAAGACTAAAGTTCCATATTTTTCACGAGGTTTATGGCGCTAGTGTTGTCTCATTTTATTGGAACAACTCAGAGATCAACTTCTTAATCACTTAGTGGATGTTTCATCCATATAATTTACGTAGAACAACTACCAGCAGTAATGTATTCTTCCTCATTTATGGTTAACGTTGCACTTGCTTATTTCTTCTTATTCCAAAATACAAACGAGTTACCAAGTAAGTGACACGTGCTAATGTTACTTTTCCAATCCAAATTACAACCAACAAAATTAGAATCAGAGCACCCAACTAAGGAATAATTTATTACTTTCAGGTACTATTAACACATTTGTGGTGTGCCAGAGAGACATCTCTTAGTATATATTTTTCTGCAGTGAGATGTGATTCTTTAGGGTTTTCTTGAAAATTAGCATAAATACACACATCAAACATGATATATAGGAAATATTCAATAGGGCAAATAATAGAGTTGATCGTACCTCAATAGTTTTTTTCTCCAACTGGCTTTCCTTCCTCATCTTTATCCAAGCTAAATTAAGTACTCATTGGAGTTGAGATTAACATTGCTTTATTCATGCCCAACCTCTTTAGTAGTTATTTACAATACTTGACTTGATTAATAAATGTGCCTTATTTGGATTTATGGATTTATTAGTATAGGAAATAACGAAGCTTCTCTGTAATGGACATCTCGAATTCATTTTGAATTATCTCAGAAAAGTCCTTACACAAGGATTTATTAGTAGTAGGGATGGAAAATAGGTATGCCTTCCCTGTTTAGGGAACATACAAGCATCGATTAGGGTGCAAACTTAAAACCTTCTCTAGCCCCGCAAAAAGTGAGAGGGGTGCAGGCTCGCAGATACTCCACCTTTTTATCCTACAAATTGAAAAAACTTATGTTAACGCACATGCCCACAAAAGCCCAAAAGAATAGGGTGAGGAGGGGCGAATAATTTAGAGGGTATGGGCCTAAAACCTTGGTTCTCTCTGCATTAGTCACAGAAGATCTAAGGTGGTTATCTTTAGATCTTTTCGATTTATTAAAACAAAAGGATTTTATGTATCCTATTCTCTTATAGTGTGCACATTTAAAAACACAATGATTATTGTTCTTTTGATCTACACATTTCCTAGGTTTTATATTCTTTTTCAATATTATTCCATTTCTATTTATGGAAGAGTTTTGAATTGATAGAATTAGGTTAAGTTGTTCTTTTCCTTGGGTGAACTTTCCTATGTTTTCTCGAACCTAGTTACTTATTTTGTAAGGGATTCATACCGCTTGCATTTTTCTTTGGAATTTTTAAGCTTAGTTATTTCTATTTTGAAGAAATTGTTAATTTACTTAAGATATCTTAGGGATTCCTTAATACTTAGGGTATGCTCTCTTAATTTATCATTTTCATTCCCTAATTGACTATTGATTCTAATAATTATGCATAAAGTTGTTTGATACTTGGAAAAGTATCTTCCTCATATGATTCCTTTAAGAAATTTCATATTTTTCATTGGAAGAAGACATTTACATATTTCTTCCCGAGGTTGATGTTTCTCCTTCTCTTCTTTGTTCCAATATTAAAGAAACTTCTTCATATTCTTTTTCATTCCTTGAACAAGAGGATCCTTCTTTGGATGTTGAATCTTTTGAACATCGTTCAACTATTGAGTATGTTCTTTTGAAGGATTACACAAGAGTTGTGTGATAGGAGTAAGATAAGGATGATGGTTCTTCAGTTTGAATACTTTTATCTTTGAGTAGTTGAACTAGTTTGTTCATCTTCCCTATTATTTCCTTCTTGATTTTTCATGAAATTTTTGAAGCTCCCATCTATTGATTTAAGAGTTGGATAAAACTTCCAATTCTTAATTCTTAGATATTTGTTAGTATAAAGTTTCTAACACAATTCCCAATATTTCTAATTTTATAAAAATGACCATGATTGGTATCTACATCTTTTCACCCTCGTGTGTTTGTCCTCTCTTGTTTGACACTTGGAGAATCTCCATATATTTTCAAGAGCATTCCACATTTCCTTGGAGATTTTATAATGGTGAACATCAAAAAGTTCATTATCATCTAGAGACATTATTAAAATGTTCTTTGTTTTAAGATCTATATCTATTTTTCTCTTTTCCTCTTCGGTCTAAAGGGAATAGGGTTTTTCCACTGCTTCAACATTTACTTTATGAGTAAGGTAGATCATACCATGAATTACTATTTCCCAAAATTCAAAATTTAAACTTTGAAGAAAAACTTTAAATATATTTTGCCAAATGTTAAATTTACTATTATTGAAAAATGATGGTGCATTTAAAAAAGATCTTTTGTTATAAGTTATCTTCATCCTGAGATGATTAGTCCTTAAACAAGAGTTAGACTCATATGCCATGGATTTGACTTGATAATTCATACACAATAAGGGGTGAATTATGTTATTTAGAAAATGTGGTTTTGAAAGACTTCGGGAAATAAATCTAGAGTTTAGAAACATATTTGAAAATATTAGCAACGAAAAAAATAAAAGGTAGAAAATAAATTACAGAAATTTAAAAGAGTTCAGGGAAGAAGAAGAACACCAAGATTTATACAGTTTTAGTCAAAAATGACTTAGTCATGTCCCCGAGAGTTGATCATGATATTTTTCAATAAACATTGAGAGCTTTTAGTATGAAAGACTCACTAACTCCCTTGTACAAGGAAATGATGGTTGATCTTCAATCGAATAGTACAAGACGGTATATATGGGCATTTTTGCCTTTTGTTCAGAAAAACTTAGGAGTGAAGTGGCCAATCTTCCTTCCCAACTATGGATTGAAGCAATTAGTCCATTTTGTATGAACATATATCTTGGAGCAATTAGTCTTCAAGTTTCTAAACCTTTGAGCTCAAAACTATGGTTTTACATGAGATAATCAATAACCAGTGAGATTTTAACATCAGACTGATCTCGAAATTGTGGATCTTTTAATATTGGGATGGGATTCAACCTATCTTGGTTTAATTAATACCCGATTGACCAAAAATCTGGGAGATTTTATCATGACCTGATCTCCAACCTAATCTAGGACTAAATTACATAATCCCAAAGCAAAGCTTTTTAACGGGTTTAGCTTCTAACCCAAACAAATTTTTAAATAGATAATATTCAACCAAGGTGTATACAAAAAATTTCCTTAGTGAATTTTAATTATACCTTTTCTAGAATCACAAATGTATCCTCACTCATAAAAGAACTTTTCTCACAAAAGCACTTAGGATAAAACATTAGTGAGAGAAAGTTAAAGAAAGGTTTAGAGAGAGAGAGAGAGAGAGTGTGTGAGAGTGAGAGATAAATGTGTCAAAACACGATTCTGGATGAAATGAAATGAGAAAAGGAACCTATATTTATAGGCTAGAGGTTGGCTCAAAAATAAAATTTCAATTAAAGGTTTTAATGACATTCTAATCGATTAACACATAATCATAATCAATTAGAAACTTGAAATATAACCGATTGTAAGTTTATAAAAGGAAGGAAAAGATATCTAGCCATTGCGCATCATTAAAGCGATGTCCTAATCACCTATGACTAAATTTTGAATTGATCTAATAGATTAGACAAAATCTCTAACCGGTTACATAAGTCAAATTGTTCCTATTACAATTTTGACAGCTCCTAATTCATATGGCACAACTTCAAGATGTTTTTTTTTTGAAAATATTTTCTCTAGTAAAAACATTTTGATAACATTTTAGTGTGTATGCTTTTAGCCATGCACTTTTACGATAATGTCTTTTTTCTTTACAATGATTCACTCACTACTAAATTAATAATTTAAAACATTACTTCAAGACTTTACCAAATACTTCTCTTTTTGTTAACACATACTTGAGTAGCTTGAGATGAGGATTTTAGTTGCATTTCATTTGATTGCCATCATCGGGTAGAAAAATCCATCAAACCCTAATGACGAGGTTTGTATCTTTATCCACTTAATCGTTCATGCTTGACTTATAATCATACTTTAGTTTTCATCATCAAAAGTTAATGTCCTTGTTAAAAGCATCACCTGCAAAACAAGTTCCACAAGATAGAGATAAATCTTAAAATAAATAAATTTATAATAATGTCTCTAGATGATAATAAGTTTTATGATGTTCATCATTGTTAAAATGCCAAGGAAATGTGGGATGATCTTGAAAAAATATATGGAGTTTCTCCAAGTATCAAATAAGAGAAGATTAACACACGAGGAAAAGAAGATAAAGATATATCTCTTGGGTGTTCTTCAAAGTTTAGAAATGTTAGAAATTGTATCATTCACTACTACAAAAAAGACCGTTTGTAACACTTTATTACAACGACCTTCATGTTAGTCGTGGCAATATCTAGCTTACACGCGCCTGTATCTCTTAATTATTTATTAAAATATATTTAATTACGGTCCTATAACCCAATTGTTGTTGTATATTGAAGTTTACTTGATTCGATTCCCAGATGAAATTCTGGCACGCGCAATATCATAAGTTAAGACTGGTGTCTTAACAACGCACAATGTTACAACATATGTTATAACATCCGTCGACAGAACACCAAACAATGTAACAACACAGTAGAAGTATAACTTGCATAAAGTAAAAGATCACACATAATTGTTAACCCAGTTCAGTGCAAACTCACCTACTCTGGGGGATACCAAGCCAAGAAGAAAAATACACTATTAGAAATATTAATTCAAGGATAAACCCCCCAATTTACAACCTCTCACTTAATCCCCACCCAATGCAACTTCTATGTAGGCACCTCCTAGATATGAGAGTCCACTCATTTCCAATCACCGCAGTGTTAAAAGACCTACCCCAATCCCAATGGCAGTCTATAGAAACCAAAATATGAAGAACACTTCCAAATTACAAATACTCAGTTTGTTTAAAAGCTTCACTAAGAACAATACCCAACTCTTTCTTAGAATCTTCGAGGAGAACAATAACTTGACAAGCAAGTAACAATCAGTCAACTCAAATGCATCAAAGACACATGAGGATGTACAAAAAACACACGGAGAACCTAAGGACTATCAAATCCTAAACCCTTATTTTTTTTCACAAGGTTTTACAATAAAAACTATGCTTAAAAAATAGGTCTTAGACGACTCCTTATATAGACTTTTAAAGTGGGCTTGGACTCTTCAATCAAATCAAATCATCAGCTCCCAAAACTTGAAGAATCTTCTCCCCAAAAATAGAAAAAAATCTCATAAATGTTTCCTAAAAGTCTCAATGATCCTTTTTAGAAACTAATAAAATTTGCTCTTGTTTCTAATAAAATCCTTGATTTCCTGTGCCAATTATGAGTACAAAATATTCCAGATACTCAAAATTTCAAATCAAATCTTCAAGGATAAATATCCAGCATACTGTCAAGATATTCTATTGTAACATGTTTTAACATCTGCTGGAACATGTATCAAATAAGATACATGCAGATCCTGTTGTACCAACTGGTTAAGATGTTATAACATCTTGTTTAAACATTAGGATGTAATACATGTTTTCCAAATAAAACATGTTTTGATTAAATTGTTGTCAACTCTTTATTTTACCAAAATTATTTCCAACCATAAAATCACAAACCTAACAATCTCCCCCTTTGGAAAATTTTACCTAAAATAACCGAAAAAGAAATATCCTAGAGAGAGGAATAAAACCATAAACACAAGTTACATGAAACCATGTAAACTCTCTAAACACAACACATATCAGAAGCTTGTACAATCAGACAGGTTAGCACTCCCTCTTTCATACACAAAATAGGTTCTCCCCTCTCAAGAAGAAACCCACACCATAGCACCTGCAGTGGAACAACACACGCAAGCATGAACACTCATGCTCTCTTTGAATAATTGCATGAGCAACCATACACACAACTACTATCACAAAAGCATTAGCACACAATCATATCACAATCATATCACAATGCTAAATCAACATGTCAAGACATGTGATGTAACATCAGGACACAACACTTTAATCCCTCTTTTTAGATAAAATATTGACTAAAAGAAACATATTAAATGACATAGTAGAAACACAAAGCATATTAGAACACATTTCCCTCAGGAAAAAACACACCTGAAAACACACAAATTGCATACAAGCTGTGATCGATGGGAATGAGAACTGACTGTTTTGGAATGCTGGTTCGCGTTTGCGTTTGTTTTTGCAAAATGTCGCGGTAAGCAAGAGTCGCCACCGTCTTTTATTTTATCCAACAAGGAAAGGACAAAAGCACAGAAAAATTCCTTTTCGAGATATTTCTCGGGTTCGGGAGGTAGATTATAGAAAGGGAAGGTGTTAGCACCCTTTCTATCCGTGGTTATCTATGAGCTCTTAGGTACTTGCTCACTATGTTTTCAAAAGTTTACTTTTCATTGTGTTTGTGGGTTTTGAAAAGAGTTTTGTTTTTGAAGAAAGTGTAAGTGCGAAAAGTTTTTGTTTTGTTTTAAAAGGAGAAAATACTTAAGAACCTCTACCTACTCAAAAATGAATTCAACTGTGCAAATGTCCTTTAAACAGTGCTATCCCACTATTGAGGAGTAGGTAGCACCATCGTTGGAGTTTTCGGGTCAATTCGGTTTAAGGGACGTGTGGTCACTAAAGCAATGTTAGGATGCTTTAGCGGTAACCCTAATGTCTTAGATCATTTTTATCGAGGCAACCATTTCGAGGCAACTTTGATCTTTGGACAAGAGGGCGACCTCTAAGACTTCCTATACTCAATGACCATGTTCGAGGCAACCAAGTGAGGCATACCCTAAGAGTGGCATGTGCGAGTGTGTCAATTTTCAGTTTATATTATCTTTGTACATGTTATAGTGAGCTACGGTTGATTTAAAGGTTAATCTTGTCATGCAATCCTAGTTAGCATACATCTAAACAGTTAATATATGTATAGGAATTTAAAGTGCAGGAATTGCAAATCCTACGCTATTACAAGGCTTCGGGGAGGGGGATTATTTACATATCCAAAATTGGGGGAATAAAAAGCAGTAAAGTGTAAAAGTCTTAGTTAAGCTATTACAAACCAGTAGGCAGTTATAATAAAATAAACGCGCACGAATCTGAACATAACCTCTAAAAATCCTAAGAATAAAATCTTTTTGTTGTTTTATTTTATTTTGAGAAAATGATCTAAATCTACTTAATTTTAGTTTTGAGAAAATGTTAAGATAATTAAAAGGTTAATTAACAAAGTTAATTTAATAGAAAAAACTAGCCTAATGTTTTTGTGGTTTTCTTTTTTAATTAATTTTATGTTGATTAAAAAAAGAAATAAAATAGCCAAAACAAAGATGAAATCGAAGGAACAGGCAGTAAATAAAAAAAAGCATAATTCTGGAGGCCTGGGTCGAAAGAGGTGTGGGCTGTCTTTCGACCCAGTGAAGAGGCTTGATCGAAGGTGCCTGAGGGACTGCACTCTGGGGGTGTTTGATCTGGATATGTCATCCTTCGATCTGGAAATCCTGGATCCAGTTCGAAGCTAAGCTGCTAAGCTTCGAAACTCTGAACAGGATTCTGAGAAAATATTTCCTGCAAAACAAGACAAATGTTAAAGGTCCAGGGGGGATTTTACCCCCCTGATTCGAATCTCCTCCCAATTTGAATCTTTCCTCAATTTGAATCTGCTGAATCTGGGTCTGGGTTTGTTTTAATTTGTCACAGCCAAGATCATGGATTTCAAATGCAACCTGCTTTGAAAGAAACTTTATCCATGGGGGGTTCAAACATATGAACACTACAGCTTATACATGCCTTGTTAAATCGCTCACAAGTAATAACAAAAAAAACTATGAATATGCAATTATGAGTAATTTTAAGATTAAGTGAGATTTGAACATTATACCACTGGAGGCGCCTGGATTTGGACGGAAGGTGCCTGCAATGGAGTCTAAACTTTCGTGGGGCAGGCGGGTGCTTTTGCAAGGCAAGGTATGTGTGGCCGTCTTCGTGGGTTTTTCGTTTCTGCAGAGCTTTTGTGTGTTTCTTTTTGTTTCTGCAGAGTTTTCTTTTCCTCTCTATAATTTTTGTAATGTTTTTGTTCGTCCTTGTCACTGTATGCTGGCCTCGTATTTATAGGGGTGTGAGGGTGCATGAAAATGGAAAGGGAAAACCATTTAACCAGGCCATTAAAGCCATGAGACAAGAATCAGACACATTAAAATATTTCCTTTTTTGAAATATTCGTGTCTCTTTGGAATCTGGAATGAATCTGGACACTTTTGATTTTCAAATTCCTTCAGGCCATGCTCTTCGATTGGTCTTGAGTTGCCTCCTTCGAATGGACTTCTTCTGCTTCGACTGCTTGATTTGAAAAGAATCACTCTGGTCGAATTAGCTCTTTAGGAACAGAAAAGGCAAGAATCTGGCCTTTAACTCAGGAATTAAATCCATAATCAGCATTTAATTATTGCCATATTTGCAAGGAAAACATGCCATTTTCTCATGTTCAGTGTACCTGGACATATTTTTTTTTGAGTGCCCTCTTGATGGCCTCTTTCAAATGGCCTGGAAGGAGTTCTTCAAATGGCCCTGGTCCAAATATCAATCGAAGGGTACTAATTAAAATTCTAATCGAAAGGCTTTGTTAACAGGCCAACGAAAGGTGCTGTTCATGCTAATCGAAGGACATGGTTAACATGCCTGTCGAAGCTGCCTTGACACAATGCTAAATCGAAGGATCCCTTGGCATGCCAATTGAAAGGCTTGGCCCAGGGTGCCAAACAAAAATCTCATTCAGAATACCAATCGAAGGGTCTTTCAGAATGCTAATCGAAGGCCCTGACATAATGCCAATCGAAGTGCTTGTCCATAATGCCAATCGAAAGGCTCATTCAGAATACAAATCGAAGGGTCTTTCAGAATGCCAATCGAAGTGCTTGTCCATAATGCCAATTGAAATGCTCCTTCAGAATACCAATCGAAGGGTCTTTCAGAGTGCCAATCGAAGTGCTTGTCCATAATGCCAATCGAAAGGCTCATTCAGAATACCAATCGATGGGTCTTTCAGAATGCCAATCGAAAGGTACTTAAAGCACCACTCAAAAATTTTCTTTTTCCTTAGGCAAGAGTTTGTGATCAACCATGCAGGGGGGAGACTTTGGAAAACATGAGAGGGCAAATTTTGGGGTACAACAGTTGCCCCTGTTCAATTTTCTTAAACCTGAGGATATAGATTGGCTTTCGAGCCTTTCATGATCCGAAGGTGGAAGATAATTGAACACTAGAGTGCCTAGAAATTTGCACTCGCATGGTGTAGTATCACCATTGTGACGCCGGGAATGGGCTTACAGATGCCATTTGGAGAGATGATGGATAGTTGTTGGAGATGGGCTTAAAAATGCCATCTAGAAATGATTGTTGGACTGTATTTGAATGAGTGACAGAATTACATCTGAATCTGGATCGTATCTGGACTGTTATTTGAAGGTCTCTGATTGCCTGTCATTAACTGGAAGAAATAAATCTAACCATAGGAGGTCCTTTTTGATAATGATGTGTGATGAAGGAATCTGAGACGATTGCTACTCCAAACATATGATAAAGGAATCTTGGATGATTACTACAACAGCAGGATGATGAAGGAATCTTGGATGACTTCTACCTCAGCAGGATGATGAAGGAATCTTGGACGATTACTACCTCAGCAGGATGATGAAGGAATCTTGGATGACTTCTACCTCAGTAGGATGATGAAGGAATCTTGGACGATTACTACCTCAGTAGGATGATGAAGGAATCTTGGACGATTACTACCTCAGCAGGATGATGAAGGAAACTTGGACGATTACTACCTCAGCAGGATGGTGAAGGAATCTTGGATGACTTCTACCTCAGCAGGACGATGAAGGAATCTTGGACGATTACTACCTCAGCAAGATAATGAAGGAATCTTGGACGATTGCTACCTCAGCAGGATGATGAAGGAATCTTGGATGACTTCTACCTCAGCAGGATGGTGAAGGAATCTTGGCCGATTACTACCTCAGCAGGATGATGAAGGAATCTTTAACGACTGCTACTCCAAACAGATGATGAAGGAATCTTGGACGATTACTACCTCAGCAGGATGATGAAGGAATCTTGGACGATTACTACCTCAGCAGGATGATGAAGGAATCTTGGACGATTACTACCTCAGCAGGATGATGAAGGAATCTTGGACGATTACTACCTCAGCAGGATGATGAAGGAATCTTGGACGATTACTACCTCAGCAGGATGGTGAAGGAATCTTGGATGACTTCTACCTCAGTAGGATGATGAAGGAATCTTGGATGACTTCTACCTCAGCAGGATGATGAAGGAATCTTGGACGATTACTACCTCAAAAGGATGGTGAAGGAATCTTGGACGATTACTACCTCAGCAGGATGGTGAAGGAATCTTGGATGACTTCTACCTCAGCAGGATGATGAAGGAATCTTGGACGATTACTACCTCAAAAGGATGGTGAAGGAATCTTGGACGATTACTACCTCAGCAGGATGGTGAAGGAATCTTGGATGACTTCTACCTCAGCAGGATGATGAAGGAATCTTTGACGACTGCTATTCCAAAAGGTAATGACTTTTATCTGTCGATCGATCTTTCCTGAAAAGGTAAAGAGTGAGTTGTATGCAATGTCATGATGTATGCATTGTGTAATGATGTTCTCAAAATAAATGAGATTTATGTTATATGTATTTTGTATGCATATGCTATGAATGTTATTGAAATGTAATTTTGTCTTGGAGAATAAATTCTTGACAAGTGTTGGGGAGTTATAAAATCCTGGACTGCTGTTGAAGAGTAGGTATGTCTTCAAACTTTGCTTAGAATATTTCCACCGAGGATCCTTGTTTTGTTAAGGAGAACTCCGTTGGGGAAAGATGTGAACTCTGTGGAGAGTATTGATTCATTCTTGGGGAACAAGTTCAGGAGTCTCGGTTGTCCGTTGCTCTACTGGGGAGTCGAAGTTAAACTGACATCTGGCCGGGTCCAGGTTTCACAGTAACTTGCTGGGGATTGTAGAGTAGTCTACTGGGGAAGAGGAGTTGTGGTCCTTTAATTTGTAGTAGTCGGCGAGGCAAACTCAAGCTGGGGAATCCTGGTGTTGTTGGGGAAATAAACCCTGTCGTCAGTCCGCTAGAGAGGTGATATCTTCGTTGGGGGAAGTCCTCGAGGATTCCTGAGGTTGATTCAGCTGGGGGAAGGTTTTCAGAGATTAAACCTTTGCTGGGAGTCATCCTATGAGAAGGATTTTGGGGAGATTTGTCATTGCCCCTACTAGCAAGTGTTTGTGGCACTGCCAGAAAATGTTTGATTGTATGTAACCCTTCACCGAGATTGATGTTCAATGCCCCAAGTGACGAAGATGGAGACTTGCCCCTGGTTACTCTGCACTTCTTCAGAGATTTCTTGAAATCTTGACTGGACTGCCTCAGGTGTGCTGGATAGTGATGTGTCATGCCCCCTTGTTGATAGGAGATTTGTCAATGGAAGTGTCATCCTTCTTGAATTGATTTTGTTCACTGAGAGGGCTTTCGTTCATCGGATATCCGTTGTGTGAATTTCTCCGCTGTCAAACAAATAGCCAAATGCAAACAATGATATTCAAATAATGCAAAGTTTATGCTTGTCTCGAAGTTTTGAAAAATGCGTTTTTTAGCAGAAAACTTTTTATAAGACAAATTCAACACAAGATTTAGGGCAAAGCCTTACAGAAGTCAAGATACCTTTTGTAACAGTATGCTTTTGAACTAACCCATGCTTCAATTAGGACTTTTGAAGGGTTGTAACGTGGATTGGTTCACAGTTTAAGAAACAAAGGATAAAGGCTCAAAGTATATTTGTACCCACCCTCTCTTCGTGATGTTCTTCAATCCTAAACTCAGTTAATTGTGCGTCGAACTCTATTCGAATTTGGAACGACGTTTTGGTGATGGTTCACACAAGTTGGATTTTTGAAGGCAGTCATCATTTTCATTTTTTTGCAACATTTTTCATGTTGTCGAGGATTTGTAATGACCTCGTTCTTTTGATTTATTATCCCTAACTTTTGCCTGACTGTTTCTGTTTTCGAGATTACAGTCAGCGGGATGCCCCAGCTTTCTTAAGCCTCCTTTATAGGTTTTGGCTCAGTGGGCTTTTTTCTTTTGAGAGATTGACTGTCTATGAGATAAGGAACCACCACTGTCTTTTGATTCCAGAGGAATGCTTTTGATGTCGTTCGTTGTATTATGAACTGAGAGTTTTGCGACTTCAATGTGCATCTTTTGAATTAACTGAGAGACTACCCTGCCCCAGGTTTAAATTAAAGGTTTCAATTTGTATTTAAAACAGGAAACTCCTACTTCTTTGGCTCGAAGGGGTTGACTAGGGATTATCTTCCTTATAACTCCAGTGTTTAGGATTTGAAAGAAACGCCTGTACATCGTCAGCAAGGTCTGTTCAAAAGCATACTGTATGAGATTATGGCATTGTTTCGTCATCCTCCCTCTAAAGGCTTGTAACTTTTAGCAAGATTTGAATGTCATAAAGTGAGTAAAAAGCATAGTTTAAATGTAATGAAAGGATGAATTCAAGACAAACATATGCAAGGCATTAATGAAACAGAGTTTGACATTAATAGATAATTGTTTGAATAACAAAAGAAATTACAACTTGAAAATTCAAATGAAACAAAGACATTCTCAATGATTTGGCGTAGGATCAGTGATCAAACTTGATCTCCTTGGCATCAATCAAGTCTTGGATCTTGTTCTTCAAAGTCCAACAGTCGTCGGTGTCATGTCCAGGACTGTCACAATGGTAGGCACATCTCACACTCGGATTATACTTAGAAGAGGAAGTATCGGGATTTTGAGGAGGATCCTTTAGCGTGATTAGCTTTAACTTCAGCAAATGTTGTAACGCTTGAGACAAAGGCATGTTGATGTTAGTATACTGCCTTTCTTGATATCTTACCCTACGCCTATTGCTCTGTCTTTGTTGAACAGGCGTGGGATCGGAGATCAGGGTTGCCCCTACATGTTGATCATGACGACTCTTTTGACCATACACAGCATTGGACTCTTTCTTCCCATTGTAGGGCTTTTTCTGAGCATCAGAAGGTGTAGCTTCTTGAATCTTCCCACTTTTGATGCCAGCTTCGACCCTTTCGCCGGTCAGTATTAGCTCGGTGAACCCGGCTGAAGAGCTTCCGATCAAGTGATTGAAATAGGGACAAGACAAAGTCCCAAGAAACATATACACCAACTCCCTGTTAGACACAGGGGGTTGGACTCTTCCGGCAATATCTCTCCACTTCTGAGCGTAGTCCTTAAAGCCTTCGCATGTACCCATAGACATACCCTGAAGCTGAGTACGGGTGGGAGCAAGGTCGGCATTATACTGGTATTGCTTGTAAAAAGCAACAGCAAGGTCCTCCCAGTTGTGGATGTTAGCTCCTTCCAGTTGACAGAACCATTCAAGTTGAGTCCCCGACAGACTATCTTGAAAGAAATGAACCCAGAGATTTCTATCAGCAGTATAGGGTTAAATTTTCCTCACATATGACCGGAGGTGTAGATTTGGACAGGAAGCTCCGTCGTACTTGGAAAAGGCAGGTGCGTTGAATTTATGGGGAATCACCACCCCAGAGGATAGACCTATATCTCCGAAGTCCAGACCGGGCACCTTCTGTATTTCCATAGCGTTCAAACGGTCTTCCAGTTGTTTGTACTTATCCTCAGCAGGAGGATACTGTTCTTCATCATAGTTCGTCTCGTTGTCGGAGACTATAGGGCTAGGAGCCCTCCTTTCTTGTGGACTATCTTTCCCTCCAGATGGGGTGGTCAGATCAACTTCATTCTGCAGCCCGTTTCCAAACCTACGTCCAGTGTTGAACAGGATGGTCCTCTTTTTCTTCTTCTTCCTCTCTTTCAGAATCAGGGTCTTCAGGTCCTGCTGACCCTTAGCTAGGCTCATGACCAACTCTTGAAATTGGGCATTCTGGGCCTGGAGGGCCTTGATAGCTTGCTCAGTTGAAGGTTCAGTAGACATGATGATTGCTGAAATAAACAGCGAAGTAGATGAGAAACCTGTAATGGTACCTGTAATGCAATGATACGTATGATATATGTATGCAATGTTTTCAAGGATCTCGCGGGGTAAACAAGAAACTGTTAGAATCTGAATCTGGTAGCTTGATTGAAGGAACTTTATGTTGCTGAGAGTCCTTCTTCAAAAGTCAAGCTCACCATATCGAGTGGGTCATAGCCCCTGACTCAAGTTATCATGTTTTGATTTCTAAACAACCCTGGCTAGAGGAAAATAAATCCCCTTTGCCCCTTGCTGGACATTTGATTTACCATAACCTGTATCACAAGCCCTTGAGATCCTTGAAATGGTTAAGGAAAATGTTATGGTATGATGTTATGATGTTATGTACAAGTATGCAAAAGTAAGCAAGTGTATATACAGGCAGTCATATTTACACAGAGCAAACAAGTCCTTAGGTTTAGGCTTGCATGGGGTTTCATAGGGAAGTACCCTCTTGAAGTTAGTTCGCTCAACCTGTCCTATAGATAGTAACCGGGTTCTAAGGAGCTCAATATCATTGGATTGTTTTCTATGTTCATCGTTTTGGTGTAGCCACTGAACTAGCGACCAAAATATTCCAAGAAAACAATCCTCAATGAGTGTAGTATCGAGTATCTACCAACTTCGGACTACACCAAAGTCGGTCATCTCACTACCCCTAAAAAAGGCCAAGATGGTCAAGTAAGGTTCTAGGTCATTAGTGCTTAGTGACATCACTCAGCGGCCCCGTATTCTCTTTGATTGACTCAAAGGCTACCGGTACTCACAAATATGTCGCACTAATATAGCTATTTCTTAAACCGTGTCCGTATACCCCGCACAGTTTCCACAACTTATTGCTATCTATGAATGTTTCCCAAATTCGGGTGGAGGATTTCAAACCAAAACAATAGAACCAAGTGTAAAGCAAACAAAGCAATCAAGGTAAGCAAGTAAAGATGATCTAATCCTAAGGTACACCCCACTTATTTGACTTCCCCAACAGAGTCGCCAGTTCTGTGATCGGTGGGAATGAGAACTGACTGTTTTGGAATGCTGGTTCGTGTTTGCGTTTGTTTTCGCAAAATTTCGCGGTAAGCAAGAGTTGCCACCGTCTTTTATTTTATCCAACAAGGAAAGGACAAAAGCACAGAAAAAATCCTTTTCGAGATATTTCTCGGGTTCGGGAGGTAGATTATAGAAAGGGAAGGTGTTAGCACCCTTTCTATCCGTGGTTATCTACGGGCTCTTAGGTACTTGCTCACTATGTTTTCAAAAGTTTGCTTTCCGTTGTGTTTGTGGGTTTTGAAAAGAGTTTTGTTTTTGAAGAAAGTGTAAGTGCGAAAAGTTTTTGTTTTGTTTTAAAAGGAGCAAGTACTTAAGAATTTCTACCTACTCAAAAAGGAATTAAACTGTGTAAATGTCCTTTAGACAGTTCTATCCCACTATTGAGGAGTAGGTAGCACCATCGTTGGAGTTTTCGGGTCAATTCGGTTTAAGGGACGTGTGGTCACTAAAGCAATGTTAGGATGCTTTAGCGGTAACCCTAATGTCTTAGATCATTTTTATCGAGGCAACCATTTCGAAGCAACTTTGATCTTTGGACAGGAGGGCAACCTCTAAGACTTCCTATACTCAATGACCACGTTCGAGGAAACCAAGTGAGGCGTACCCTAAGAGTGGCATGTGCGAGTGTGTCAATTTTCAGTTTATATTATCTTTGTACATGTTATAGTGAGCTACGGTTGATTTAAAGGTTAATCTTGTCATGCAATCCTAGTTAGCATACATCTAAACAGTTAATATATGTATAGGAATTTAAAGTGCGGGAATTGTAAATCCTACGCTATTACAAGGCTTCGGGGAGGGGGATTATTTACATATCCAAAATTGGGGGAATAAAAAGCAGTAAAGTGTAAAAGTCTTAGTTAAGCTATTACAAACCAGTAGGCAGTTATAATAAAATAAACGCGCACGAATCTGAACATAACCTCTAAAAATCCTAAGAATAAAATCTTTTTGTTGTTTTATTTTATTTTGAGAAAATGATCTAAATCTACTTAATTTTAGTTTTGAGAAAATGTTAAGATAATTAAAAGGTTAATTAACAAAGTTAATTTAATAGAAAAAACTAGCCTAATGTTTTTGTGGTTTTCTTTTTTAATTAATTTTATGTTGATTAAAAAAAGAAATAAAATAGCCAAAACAAAGATGAAATCGAAGGAACAGGCAGTAAATAAAAAAAAAGCATAATTCTGGAGGCCTGGGTCGAAAGAGGTGTGGGTTGTCTTTCGACCCAGTGAAGAGGCTTGATCGAAGGTGCCTGAGGGACTGCACTCTGGGGGTGTTTGATCTGGATATGTCATCCCTCGATCTGGAAATCCTGGATCTAGTTCGAAGCTAAGCTGCTAAGCTTCGAAACTCTGAACAGGATTCTGAGAAAATATTTCCTGCAAAACAAGACAAATGTTAAAGGTCCAGGGGGGATTTTACCCCCCTGATTCGAATCTCCTCCCAATTCGAATCCTTCCTCAATTTGAATCTGCTGAATCTGGGTCTGGGTTTGTTTTAATTTGTCACAGCCAAGATCATGTATTTCAAATGCAACCTGCTTTGAAAGAAACTTTATCCATGGGGGGTTCAAACGTATGAACACTGCAGCTTATACATGCCTTGTTAAATTGCTCACAAGTAATAACAAAAAAAACTATGAATATGCAATTATGAGTAATTTTAAGATTAACACTACAACATTTAGGCTCTCCAGCAACAATTGAAAAACGTTGCCAGAACTCTGAAAATCGCTGCCTAAAACAATAGGGGACGTTTTCTAGGTGTCCCCTGTGCGAGCGTTGCCTATTGTTTGAGGCGACATTTTTTTATGTTTTTTGGGAACGCTTTTGAAAAACGTCGCCTATAGTAAAGGAATAGGGGACGATTATTTACGGCCTCTGAGACAACATTTTTTAAGCGTTGCGTTGCCAAATTCGGCTACAATTAACAATCGTTACCTTAAACCAGAATCAGGAAGATCGTTTTTGAAGTGTAGCCATAGCTTATAGGTTGTTGTTTTATAGTGTCCACATAAAATATATAATTTTGCAATTATTATCAAAATAATACAGTCAATAATAATTGGCTTCAAAAATAATATTGATTATATAACTTAAACCATACATCCATAAAAGTTGTAATATAATAAAATCGAGTTCAAACTTTAATTCAAGATATAGTATATAGAGTACACAAAATGCCTAACGTAACAATATTACTTTTAATACTTTGAAGTATGACCCTAGTAAAATAACTAAAAACATAGTTCAGCAAAAGAACAAAAATCATATTTCAAGTTTAATGCTTTCAACTACAAGCCAAAAAAAAGACATCATCCAACTCATTCAAGTTTGTCTTCTAGGAGTAAAGCATCCAGATCCTCCTCTTGAAATTCGTTAGATATGTCATCCTCCATAAATTCTTCATCTACGTCGTCCTCTTGAAATTCACCATCTATATCCTCCTCTTGAAATTCATCATCTAGATCTATGTCGTCCTCTTGAAATTCGTCATCTACGTCGTCCTCTTGAATTTTATCATTTAGGTCGTCCTCTTGAATTTTATCATTTATGTCGTCCTCTTGAATTTCATCATTTATATCGTCCTTTTCAACATCTTCATTGATACATTGCTGCATAAGAAAATAAAATAAAACACATTAACCATAAGTATTTTTGGTCCAAAGGACAATTAAGACATCAACAAGAATTAAACCTCGCACAAATAAAAACTAAACCAATGAGCAAAACACATTGTTTATATTCTTCACATCTCATGGATGTGAATTAATTATGAAGGTTTTTAATGGATGTGAATTTTCGTTCTAAACTGTAATAGGTGACATGAGCTTACTAGCAAATAAATCAATTATGAAAACCATTCTGTTTTTGGCTCACTATTCAGGACTTACAATAGCCTTTAACTGTATGTATGTATGTATGTATAACTTGTGCTATCCTTTTATGTTTATTTTTTGGAGTAAATGAACTCTGATGAACACTCTTACTTGTTGTATCTTCTTTGGTGTTCAGTATCATATGGATAAATTTACAGCATACATAGTGAGTGTTATCAAACAAGGGGGTCCCATAATCTTATCCCAGGAAAGTATGTTTGTGAAATATCAATGAAAGCTCGCACAAATAAAACAGTTTCAGCCACTTCTAGGTGTTGTCACTACTTAAACAATTTCAACCACTTACTTTATTCTAGGTGTTGTCACTACTTAAACAATTTCAACCACTTACTTTATTCTAGGTGTTGTCACTACTTACAAATTTTTGCATACATTAACAACCATTTTGATACTATAACATAATTAGAAAAATATAAATCAATAATATTGGTATATATGGTTACCTTTCCATGACATGGAGCATGAGTTGATGTAGATGAATGCATTTGCGGTCTTATATCCTTTACGGTTAACGCTGTTGCCCGGTTTTTCACCATTGTTTGACTTGGTTGCATCCATTTCCTTTGACTTGTGAAGATCTACATAATCATCAATCAACATTGATGGGCATTTTGGCACCCTGTTTAGCTTGGAAAGAAATGAGACAAGTTTACAGTATATGCATTTCATTCAATTTTGTGATGTTATTGAAAAGTAAACTAAAGTGTGCTTACCAGCTTCTGCCAGTTATGGTACACCTCTGTGATGTTTTGTTTCTTCCATTCGACCAGATCAAAAACATTCATACCATATGCCCATCCACAAGCACGGGGGTCGAAATTCTTTGCAATAAGAGGATTTGAGAAGTTGAGGTAACGACCAAACCGATGAAAACTTTCTATACAAGTTTCGACAGCACCATTTACATTTCCCTTCAAGTTAATTGACCAAAGACCAGTAAGATCCTTCTGCACAATTACATCGTCATCCAAAAACAACACTTTCTTGAGGTTTGGAAATATTTCGGGCAAGTAGAAGCGGAGATGGTTCAACATAGATAAATACTTAGGATTCCGAAACTTGAGGTTCGAATCAGAAGAAGCACGGTGAGCCTTAAAGTAATAATCTATCATTGAAGGAGAACTTAGATGCTTAAGAACTGGACTGTAACTCGAGTTTAACCATGCAAAATCTTTAATGTTTTGAACTTGAACTGCCGCCTTTCCAGGTGGATTGGCCAAAAACCACATCCTCATTACCGCATAATTGAGCCTATCAGTTACAATGTGGAAAACATGTTTGGAGGAATCCTGAAAATTTATTAAAACTACATTATTACTATGCTGATCAGAAAGAAAAATACCACCATTATATTGTAACAGATAAGGTTTTTGTTTTCATTTTTTATCCATCACTACCTCTAGGCACAAATAAAATGAAAACATATTAGTTTGTTAAAACATTAAGAGAATAGTAATTTAACTGCAGAGAGATACTATAACAGATTATTTTATTTGGTGTTCAGTTTCATAATCCTGGCGAATAAAAACAACTCAGGAAATCTCCACGTGAAAATAACTTACCTTAGCATGGGCAGCAGTAGAATTCACAACAACAGCTGTGGCCAATATGTTATCTGAGAATATTGCATAATGGTATAGTCCAGGGTCTTCTAACTTCTCTTGATTGGGGAATTGTTGCTGAGAAGAGTTCAAGTTATAGTATTCAGTTGTAAGGCGCAACGGAAGACAATGGAGACCTTTAGGCAGTGTTTTAGCTGTCAACTGTGTTAAGAATAAGGTCTGTTTCTTGTGCACGCGAAGCTGGTCCTCTAATGAGTGGAGCATAACCCTAAGCTTCTTCATGGATGTGGCACAATCATCTTGAATTTGCCTTGCTTTCATCAATGATTGCTCTATTGCCTTCATTATCTCATTTGCACTGCATTAGTAGAATTACAAATATAAGTTCAAACTGAATAAAATGTAGATCATGAAGACCTGAACTATTCAACATATTTGTATGCTACTTCCCAATAAAGCTAAATATGAAATAACTAACGTAATAGCTATATAAAAATAGGAAAACCTGGTGACAAGTACAAAAAATACATTCTTAAAAACTCACTTACTTCCTTGGCAAGTCAGAATCTTTGCTTGCCTCTCCAATTGTTCGTGAAACTTCCTTTACCCATAGCCGAAGTTCCCGAGTGAGATGGGGAATGTTCCTAACTGCCTGGAGGGAAAGATAAACTTTAGCTTGGATGAGCTGATCCTTTAGTTTCCGTACTCGAACATCAGGCGGTGTTTCGTCACGATGCTTGATATTGTTTACTTTGCTAGAAGATTCAATATGTTGTTTCCCTTGCATAGTAAGCTGAAAGAAGATACACCAAATTTAAAGAAAAAAATTTCAGTAAGCACTATGGTTGGTTTTTCTTCATTGCATTAATGTAATTTTCAGACATATATGGAAAAAAATGAGTGTTGATTGCAACACTCATTTGTTTTTTTTTCTCCAAATTAACGGAGCTAGCCAGGTATGGAAGGAAATGATTGAAGTTAATACATGTACGGTCCTAAAACCGTGACCATAGATAGAGTTCCAATAAAAGAAAATATAAAATTTATTAATTGATAGCTAGATATAACTTCTATTCTTTTTTATTGTTTCAAACTCAAATTCTAACTTGAGACAATATAAAATACATATTTATCAAAGTCAAAACAAAGAAGGAGATGGAAGGAAAGATTGAAGCATGCATGTGTTGTATTTATTTACACTGCCAGATTTTAAACTCATAATAGGAAAACCAATCAAAGAAAGTATACTAAATACTGTATTTGATAAATGATGCACAACCCACTCGTATAAATAAACATGCATAACTTTCCTAGCATGATCAGAAACCTGAGAAAACTTTTGTACCCTTAATGAACAAAGTACTACAAATCACAAGCAAAACACGAGGTAAATATGTCACTTACTAAGACCTCAAATTCTTTATCAGAAGCATTAGATGATTTTGTAAGTCTCTCATCATTGTCGTCAGCATCAATAGCATCTTCCTCATATGTGACATGTTCGATGGAGTTCTCCCCTTTAACTCGACTTTCCTCATTCGTAGCTGACAATACCCTGGATACTACACGTTCCCCTGTTTTCACAAAGTACAAATCTAGGTCAACCAAACAATTAGAATATACAGTAATTAAAAAGCAACAAACAGAACCCCGAAAGAAAATGGTAGGGGAAAATTATCGAGTATGGCTCATCGGTTGTTCATTATTTCCGTTTATTGTTTCTTTACTCTTTCTAACAAAAATAATCAAACCAAAGGAAGAACCGAGAACATGCCTCGAAGCAAATTATTACTGTTTGAAGAGTTCTCTGAATATACAATGATGAACGGCAGTTGGACGACGAACGATGAACAGACAACGACGTGGACGACGAACACGGCGTGGCAGTTGGACGGAGTGACGAAGAACACGACGGAGGGTGTGAATGAAAGAGGTTTGACTCGGAGCGGATGAAGGATGGAGCGTCTGAGAGCGCGGCTAGGTTCGGCGAAATGTGTGAACGAAAAAGAAGGAGAATCGAAAGTTGCTGCTTTTGTTTTCCTTATCTGTTTCTTTTTCTTTTTTTTTATTTTCTATTCTTTTTAATAAAACGTGGCAATAATTGAGAGGACTAGTAATGAAAAATATTTTAAATTCCTGTGTTAGAAAATTTTTTATTTTCTGTTTAATGAAATTTTTTTTAATATATATATATATATAAGTTTTAGAGAAATATTAATAATGTGTTAGAAAAATTCCTGTTTAATTGAAATATATATAAGTTTTATTTTTAATTGAAATTTTTTAACAGGAATATATATAAGTTTTATTTGAAAAATTCCTGTTTAATTGAAATATATATAAGTTTTATATATAATTTTTTATTTTCTGTTTAATTGAAATTTTTTATTTTTAAATTCCTATGTTAGAAAAATATTTTTTTATATATATTAATAATGTTTAGAGAAAAATATTTGTTTTTTAGTGTATAAGTTTTGGAGGGAAGATTGCCACCAAAAATTTGATAATTCTAAAAAACTTTATACAACATTTCAGAAATGTAGCCTTTTATTAGAACTAATGTAACAATCTAAAAATGTCCCCAAAAATATTTTAGGGGACAATTGTCAAACATTGCTAAAGAAATAATATTTTAACGCTCTAAAATCGTCCCCAAAAGCAGTTAAGGGCACAATTAACAACCGTTGGCAAAAAAATAAAAGAGAATCGCTCCATAAACGTCCCCAAAAGTATTTTAGGCGACGATTATCAAGGGTTGCAAACATATTTTTGACAACAATCGTAAATCGTTGCCTATATGAATTTAAGGCAACAATTCTACATGTTACCTAAAAAAGTGTTGCCAGAGACAACAAATGTTGTAGTGTAAGTGAGATTTGAACATTATACCACTGGAGGCGCCTGGATTTGGACGAAAGGTGCCTGCAATGGAGTCTAAACTTTCGTGGGGCAGGCTGGTGCTTTTGGAAGGCAAGGTTTGTGTGGCCGTCTTCGTGGGTTTTTCGTTTCTGCAGAGGTTTTGTGTGTTTATTTTTGTTTCTGCAGAGTTTTCTTTTCCTCTCTATAATTTTTGTAATGTTTTTGTTCGTCCTTGGCACTGTATGTTGGCCTCGTATTTATAGGGGTGTGAGGGTGCATGAAAATGGCAAGGGACAGCCATTTAACCAGGCCATTAAAGCCATGAGACAAGAATCAGACACATTAAAATATTTCCTTTTTTGAAACATTCGTGTCTCTTTGGAATCTGGAATGAATCTGGACACTTTTGATTTTCGAATGCCTTCAGGCCATGCTCTTCGATTGGTCTTGAGTTGCCTCCTTCGAATGGACTTCTTCTGCTTCGACTGCTTGATTTGAAAAGAATCACTCTGGTCAAATCAGCTCTTTAGGAACAGAAAAGGCAAGAATCTGGCCTTTAACTCAGGAATTAAATCCACAATCAACATTTAATTATTGCCATATTTGCAAGGAAAACATGCCATTTTCTCATGTTCAGTGTACCTGGACATGTTTTTTTTAGTGCCCTCTTGATGGCCTCTTTCCAATGGCCTGGAAGGAGTTCTTCAAATGGCCCTGGTCCAAATATCAATCGAAGGGTACTAATTAAAATTCCAATCGAAAGGCTTTGTTAACAGGCCAATTGAAAGGTGTTGTTCATGCTAATCGAAGGACATGGTTAACATGCCTGTCGAAGATGCCTTGACACAATGCTAAATCGAAGGATCCCTTGGCATGCCAATTGAAAGGCTTGGCCCAGGGTGCCAAACGAAAAGCTCATTCAGAATACCAATCGAAGGGTCTTTCAGAATGCTAATCGAAGGCCCTGACATAATGCCAATCGAAGTGCTTGTCCATAATTCCAATTGAAAGGCTCATTCAGAATACAAATCGAAGGGTCTTTCAGAATTCCAATCGAAGTGCTTGTCCATAATGCCAATCGAAATGCTCCTTCAGAATACCAATCGAAGGGTCTTTCAGAGTGCCAATCGAAGGGTCTTTCAGAGTGCCAATCGAAGTGCTTGTCCATAATGCCAATTGAAAGGCTCATTCAGAATACCAATCGAAGGGTCTTTCAGAATGCCAATCGAAAGGTACTTAAAGCACCACTCAAAAATTTTCTTTTTCCTTAGGCAAGAGTTTGTGATCAACCATGCAGGGGGAAGACTTTGGAAAATATGAGAGGGCAAATTTTGGGGTACAACACAAGCAATACCAGAAATGGAAACACACATGAACACTAGGTAGAAACACACATACGAATCATGCACACTCAAGGGTGCTACACAACTTCAGATGGAAACAAACAGATGGAAACATAACTTCTTGCCCAACTTTAGGTGGTTTTCCACCTCTTTCCCCTGTCAAAGATCCTTCTACACTCTTTGGTGTTGTAGTCAGCCCTACATTTTTGCATGACATCTTTTTTCAACTCCTTCTCAGTAACAATTTGTCCAGGCATATCATGCCTCAGAGTATAGAGGAAAGATGAATTGTTATTCGCATTCCTCCATATTTGTAATTTCTATAACTCCTTAATAGTACAAGTTCCAATCCCACAAATTTTGATAACAACAAGTTATTCCTTGTCCATATGCTCCAGAGCATCATCCTTTCCTTCAACAAGATGCCTAATTAGTTTCCTACAACTACCAAGGCCCTTGCTCCAGTCATGTTGAATGAGATATCTGAAGGAATTCAGATATTCAAAAAGAAATGTCATGACATTTCCATTGACATTATGTTTCTTCAACACCAGTTCAGAGAAACTTTCTCTTGTTTCCTTACCTTCATCTTCAACAGTATACCAAGAAGCACCTTCCTGCTTCTTAATGACCCATAAACCCAAGTTATTTCTCAAAGCAAAACATTCATCAGTATCTGATGTCTTCATACTTAGTTCAATGATGTCTCCTTTGTCAGATTGAGTTGTGGACAATTCCTTGGATTGTTCTATTTGTCTTTCAGTATACATGTTTATACTGGATTGAGAATTCACTAATTCAGAGTTTGTGAGTTCATAGTTTCTTCCTATGTGCTTCACCAGTTTGCACACAAGATGTTCCAACATTTTACATGACATCCTCCATCTCTTCAACAGCAAAATTATCAACTATCGTATTGATAGATTCTAATGACATTCCAGTTTTAGAGTTGAAAACTCTATAAGTTCTGCTCTTTAAGGAGTAACCCATAAAAATCCTTTCACCCATTATGGGATTCTTCTTGCCTTTTTGACCTTGGTTAGTCAAGTAGTATAATTTACTTCCAAAGATATGAAATTAATTGAATCTGGGTTTCATTCCTGTCCGTAGCTCATAAGGAGTTGCTGAAGTATTTCTTGTCAGAGAAACTCTATTATGGACATAACACGCAGTATTCACAGCTTATGCCCAAAATTACAAAGCCAAAATTTTAGCATGAAGCATGACTCTAGATGATTCTAGAATCTCTATGGTTACTTGTTCAACAATTCCCCCTTCCTCAGAGCACTCACAACGAATATTGTTAGAAGCATAAAATTTAGAGAATTTTATATTCTCAAATTCTTTGTCACATTCACTTCTAATTTTTCACAATATCATCATCTTCTCTTCTTGAATACCTTGACATAAGTCTTTGAAGACCTCAAGGGCATCTAATTTTTATCTAAGAAAATTTATCCAAGTATATCCAAAAAATCATCTGTGAGCACATAAGCATACCTTTTACCACACATATTTTCAACATGCATTGGTCCTATTAGGTCCATACGAAGAAGTTAGAACCATTTAGAAGTAGTCTGATGCTGTAACATCTTTTGTGACATCATAAACTGAGGCCTAAAATCACACACACCACAGGCTATCCCTTCTTCAATCTTTAACTCAGGCATATCTCTAATGGCTCTTTCAGATATGGCTTCCTTCATTCTTTTGAAATGAAGATGACCAAGTTTCTTATTCCAGAGCCTTAATTTATCCTTACTGGTCTCTGAATCTGAGGGAGAATAAGCACTTGATTACAGTTTCTTTAGATAACAGTTTTTCTTAGACCTTCTGCCCTTTATTGACACATACCTTTTCTCATCCTTGACTAAGGATTCTGATTTTGAGAAAATAACCAATGATCTTTGATCCCATACCTGACTCATGTTACCTTATTTCAAAACAGAAGCACTGTTACACACCAGTTTCCTAACTCCTTTGATTTCACTATTGACTCTGTCACCAAATGTTGCAGATCCAGTGAGATGAGATCTATTATTCAACACCAACTTCTAAACTCCCATATTATTAATCCCTTTATTTTTGCTTACTTTCTTATCCTTAGAATGATTTGAATATTTTTTATCTCCGAATAGTTTATAGCAGAAGGGCTTTATATGATCATGCACACCACAAGAATGACATATCCAAGTTAATGACTGACTTGTGGTCCATGTTTGATTATTCTACTAGAATGTTGTAACATTTGATTGGACATGTTAATTATCTCATTTCTTTCAGCGGGAAGTGATTCTCTAGAGACACTCCTCTTTATTCATTATCCACTTGATAATCACCTACAAATTCTCCAGTTTCCTTTATCATAGCCACTCCATCCTCCAAAATTTTAAATGAGTTTGACATATTATTAATCTTGGAATTTAGAAAAGTTACCTCACTTTGAAGATGAGATAAAATACATAGAAGATCCTTCTTTTCACTTTCCAAGTTAGCTATGATATTTCTTTGATCTTCCTTTGTTTAGATATTTGCTTCACTCTTGTGTTGCACCCCAAAATTTGCCCTCCTAATTTCTTTTATCTGGATTAGGTCTTTGCATTCATCTGTATACATTCTATTATGTCACTAACATGCATTTTCACTCAATAAAGTACCCTGAGGTTCAAAGATCAATGGTTGTACAAGCTAGGGTTTTCAACACTTTTGAGGTGTACGCATCAAATAAGACTATTTCTTATGATTTTCTCTTCAAGCAGTGAAGTGTTAGAATTAGGGTTTTTATTTATGGTTATAATGGAATTTCGTCTTCATCAAGACTGTGGCTTCAGCGGGCACTAGGGTTCCCTTCTCTCGCAAGGTTTGTTTAACTGAAGATCCAAAGATCATGAATTAGGGATCATGTCCTTAATCATGAGGATTTCCAGATAGGCTCTATAAAGCTATTCTTCAGGCAATTTCTCATCAACCAATATGTGACAAGTTCATAGGAATTAGAGGATATCTCTTCACAACTATAACCACCACATGAGTAAGACTTTGTTTCCCTAGACATATGGTATACGAGAGGGATGCCTTGTGAAGTTTGCTCATTAGTGAATTTCATCCTTACTTGAGGTATGAATCATTGAAAGTTTTGAGGTGTTCATGAGCAATCTGGGTTTGTGAAAGTGATGATACATTAAATGGAATTCAAAGGTTAAGTGATCCAAGTTCCAATTGATTCAAGGCCTAAGGTTGGTTCATTATTTGATTATTCAAAGTTGATTGTGAGTCTTATGGAGCTTTTCATTCAAGTGGTTAGCGGATCACGGTATGGTAAAAAGGGAAAGCATCCAAATAAAAGTTCATCCATGATTCTTTCATAAACAACAATCAAAGTTTCACCATAGTACATTCATGTTCGAGTTCCATTCAAATTCCAATCATTTTATTTCAAATATCACTCACATGAAAACATTATATTACATTCATAAATTTGTTCAAGTCCAATACCATTTATTACAAACTCAAACATCTTTCTTTACATGATACCAAGAGAATCATACAAAAAATATTACCATGTTTTCATCATGTTTTAAAGCCAAATTCCATTACCAAGGCCAGTACCATTACTAGACTATGTCAAATCTAAGCATTTCAATTACATGTCCATTTCAATTATATTACCAAATCTATACAAAAATATGGTTGTTGACCTTTAATCTAAATTCCTAAAACCTACTTCACTCTAGTTCAGTTTGATCTTCAACAGTCCAAAAATGCTTCATGACTCCAATACACCATATGTCTCTAATCTTCTCATGCCAATAGTTTATGTCCAAAACTTGTTGAATCCACATAAATCCCCGTGCATACACAAAGCCATTCAGAAATTGTACACAGCAAAACCAATCCAGAAATATGCAATTCAGAATCAAAACAGGGCCAGTTTCCTAATAGATTTTTGGCAATAGTTCAATAACAGGAAAATCAGAAGGAAAATCGGGAAAAAGAGATCAAGAAGGATATCAGGAAATCCATGATATGTTAGAACCTGCACAGACCAAGGCATTCAAATTGTTCAACATAATTCAAAACTATATGACAAAAAGCCAGTAGAAAATAAAATTGATATAACATAAAAACCAGTCCTGTGGTTTGAAAAAGAATCAGGCCATAGCAAGATCAGAGAAAAGAAGTTAGAAAAGAGAATTAACCGTAACAGCTCATGACAGCTAGCGTCAGCACATCCAAATTTCTCCTAAACAAAAAGCAAAGATCCAGCTCAGCTAACAGAACCTAACAGAAATCGCAAACCCTATAACTAACAGATTCATACCCTTCAATTCTCTGACAAAATTTTGATCTAAAGGCTGAGATCCATCTATTTTTAACTAACCTTCTAACCATAAAACATAAAATTTACCTGATTCAAATTCATTATTCACCACTTGAAGAATCACCATCAGAAAAACTGAGAAAAAGCTCTCTCTCTCTCTCTCTCTCTCTCTCTCCTCTCTCTCTCTCTCTCTCTCTCTCTCTCTCTCTCTCTCTCTCTCCTCTCTCTCTCTCTCTCTCTCTCCTCTCTCTCCTCTCTCTCCTCTCTCTCTCTCTCTCTCTCTCTCTCCTCGTCTCTCTCTCTCTCTGTCTCTATGTCTCTCCTGTCTCTCTCTCTCTCACTCTCTCTCTCTCTCTCTCTCTCTCTCTCTCTGCTCTCTCTCTCTCTCTCTCCTCCTCTCTCTCTCTCTCCTCTCTCTCTCTCTCTCTCTCTCTCTCTCTCTCTCTCTCTCTCTCTCTCTCTTCTTCATCTTTATCATCATTCACCACATATCCTCATCGGCATCACCAATCTTCATCTGCTCTACAACTCTGTAGAACCTTCATCGCACCTCACTTCAATCATCATCAATAGATTCTCTGCTCCTCAATCAGCTTCGTCAACAACATCTTCATCAATTCGGTGGCAATGTTCTTAAACGAAAAGATCGAATTCATTATAATCGCTTCGTATTTATCCAATTTATAACCACATGCAACCATCTCCTTCAAACCTTCAACATCTCGCACAGAGCGAATAACAACAGCATCACAACATAGTTTGTTGTAGCCCAAAATTTTCCCTCTCATTTTTATTCAAAACATACTCCTAGAGGTCCCTAAGTGCTCAAGATTAACCAAGAATTGACCAGACAAATTTTCCTCCTAAACAATGGATTTCCAACTAGGGTTTCATTTTTCACAAAGAAGTTTGGGTTTCAAGGGCGTCAAGTGATTTCCATGGTTCCTAATGTGTCCTAAAGAATGCTCATGCCAATTTTCATGCCTTGTATTACAAGTTTTCTCAGTCAAATGGCTCAAGTGTCTAGAAATCAATTGTACTAGGTCAAAAGTCAAATGTGGCAAATATACAGTCAAACTTCAAGATTTTTGGTCAACATCAACATTTTGAAGTGATATTCATAATTTTATCAAGTTTTGATCATGATTCCTCAAGGAATTCTCCTAAATCATCAAGAATAAAAAATTGCTAAATTAGAGTTTCCTATGAAAAGTCAACTGAACTTTGACCAGACATAACTTTCACATGCTTAATCCATTTTGCCCCAACAAAAGCCCATTTGAATAAAATTCAATTCTCTAAAATTTGCTTTAATTCTCAAGTCCAAAAAGGCATCATTGTAAAGATATGAGCTCATACGTTACAGGTCATTTTCAGAAAGTCAACAAAAGACATTTTTTGTCAAGACAATTTACATCAAGATAAATTCTTCAAATGAAAAATTGATCAAAATAGATATTGAAGAGGACATCTTGGGATTTCCAAAAAGTCAAAGATCATCTTCAAAGGATAAAAATTGAGCAAGTTATGGTTTGCACAAGTTGGGAAATTTTCAAGAAATGCATGAAATTTCAATTGGGCAAATTTGTGATTTTAAGTTATTGGACCTAATTTTTAGGGCCCAAACATGTTCAAGATATATCTAAGGGCCTATAAAACCATCCATGCATGAGCTTGATTTTTATTTTATTTATTTTAGATTTTTATTCAAATAAATTCAAAAATAAATTAAATAATATATAAAACCAATGGGCCATCATATGATTTGTTTCTCTAAGAGCCCATACAGCATGTTATAGCCTGTCAACATGCCAATTTCGTGCACAAGCCAAAATGGCATGAAATATCTTAAGAATGGCAAGTTTTCAAGTTTGGATATTTGACTTTATCATGACCTTCATGACTTGATTTCTTCCCATATTTGCTAACCTCTTTCGTCGTCTATATAAAGACCACAACCCAAAAGCATCATGACATGCATAAGTTACATAAGCAAGCCATACAAATTTCTCAAAAAATCCAAAAGTTGTTAAAACTCACAGCATACGATCCAGTTTCTCCCAGGCCAAACCAATCCTCATACTGTCTTCCTGAAGGTTCTAGGGAGCCATCCATACTCCTAGATTGCTCTCAAACGCCCCAGTACGTCCCACGTAGAATCGTCGGTCGGTATGTTTTGGTAAGAATCAGATCTTTCATTCTATACATTTTAAATGGATACTAACCTCTGGAATCAATTCATATACATCATTTGAGCATGATCAACGTGTTACATGCGAGATTTTATGCAGGAATTAGATTGACTCATTGTTAGGCCATAAGGAGCTATTTTCTTTGTATCTCTGAATACATATACATTTGAGCCAAACGGTCACCACCACTGAATTCACATCCTAGGGTTTAGGGGGGGTAGGCCAAATTTATGGTCTTGAATCATGCTGTTTCGCAAGTTAGGGTTTTGGAGTCGCCAGAGAAGAAGGTGGTCAACCGCTGTTGATGGTGGTTTGACCTTCCCGGAGCCAACGTGTCACGATCCAAATACGTGATTCGTTCATTCAAATAATCAGGGCCCACTGAACACGCGCATGTTAGTTAACATGGATTTGGCCTGCGTTTGCATTATATTGTTTTGTTTTATTTAATATAACGAATGAACAAATTGGCTGAGTGGTGAAGCGTGCATTTGCAAGAGTGAAGAACCTGGGTTTGATCCCCAGGTTTTGGATTTATTTTCTCATATTTTCTATTTACGGATTCAGTACGAGGCCATCCAGCACGCGCTTTGTACACCCTACTATCGTGGCCACCAGATCATTGTGGATCCAGGTCCAGCGCTCCAGAAGCACTCCCCCCATCATGAACCCTCAAGGGGCCAACCTCACAAGATCCAGCGCATGCCTTGGGACTCTTCCCTTTGGGCTTAATGGATCTTCTTCACAGCACCCCCCCCCTTTTGCTTCAGCAAAGCCCACTTTCTTGTTTTTATTATTATTTTATTTTTATTCTTTTCTTTTAATTAACTAACCTTTATTTTTTTTAATAAATCAGTTTTATTAAAAATCATAAAAAAATAGATTTTAGGTTTTGATTAATTAAATTAATTTTTGAGAAATGAGTTCTATTTAATTTGATCATGTTTAATGTTTATTTTATAATTAATTGTAATTAATCTATATTTAAGTTTTATATTAAAATCAAATCACAAAAATACCAAAAAAAAAAACATTTTTCTTAGTGCTTAGGGTTTTAGGACATTTTTACATTTGTTAAAAAAAATTCTTATCATTTTTCTATTTATTTTCAATTTAAATTCTAGAAAAAAATGTATAGGTTGCATGGGAAATTTTGCAATAGCTTAGTTAATTTTTCCGTATTTTTCTATTATGTAACTGCCCACAGGATGTAATAGCGTATGATTTAATTTCTGCACTTTATATTTTCTGTACAATATCATTTGTATAATAATTAGGCATGTATGGAAATATTATAAGAAAATGGTAGCTAACCCTAATTTTTAAAATAACATAAATGAAACAAACACATTTGCACATGCGCATCTATAAGGTTTCCCCACTTGTTTCCTTCGAAATAAACGATCACGGTTCTCGAATGTAAGAGATTTTAGTGGCTACCCTTTGGTTTAAAAGATCATAAGTCCCTCGATGACCCTTTCGACGTTGCCACGGTAAAATGATCTTAAAACCCTAAGGTAATTACTAAGATATCTTACTAGTTTCCTTTGTGACCGTACGATGACCCTCGCTAGTCCCTCAAAACATCCGACGATAGGGATACTAGTTGCTAGTTGCTTGCTAAAAAAAACAATTCTCACACATACACAAACTATTTTTTAAATATTTTCAAAGACAAAAAACACTTTGTATACGTTCTCACCGAAATGAGAAACATTACAAAGTTCTTCGTACTAAGGCGTCTTTTCAAAATATCTTAAGTACACACTTACACAAAAAAACATTTTCAAAATGAGCTAGCAACTAAGAGCCCGTAGATAACTACGGATGGAAAGGGTGCTAACATCTTCCCTTTCCATAACCTACCCCCCTTACTCAGAAAATAATCTCGAAAGGTCTTTCCTGTTCTTTTCACCCTTTCCTTTGTTGGATAAAAGAAATATTCGGTGGCGACTCTTGCTAACTGCAACATTTGCAAATAAAAATGCAAAACCAGTATAAGCCAGTTCTCCCACCGTATTACATAATCACAGAAACGCACATAAGTGTGAAAGTGAAGAAGATGAAAAAAGCGAAGATTAGAGGTATACCTGAGTCACTAGTTTTTTATTACTTTCGCAGCTGAAGGCGCGCTGAACGAACTTTGGTCGGTAAGTCTTATTTCCTCCTCTCTTTTTCTTGTTTTGGCTTTGAAATCCGAGTTTTTGGAGAATAATGATCGAAGAGAGCAAAATTGAGCGATGACATGAATAAATGAGACGCGATGGAGATTGAATAAGGTTGAACGGTCATTTCAGCGAGATTGGACGAAGAGGTAAGGTTAAGTTCGTGTTGAATCTGAGGGAGTCGGAGAAGATGAAGCAGTAAGACAAGACAAACATTATGGCTGAACGGCGGCCGCGACGGAGAAGATGAAGAAGTAGAGAAGGTCATGCGCTGATTGTAGTAACAGAGAAGAGGAAGAAGGGAGTTTGGAGGAAGCTGATAATGGTGAATGACGAGGCCACCGAAGCGTGAGAACAAAGATGAGACGAAGGTAGAAAGCAGCACCATTTTATGGTCTGAGAGAAGAAGAACAAAATTTATAATCTAAGCCCTCTCTCAATTTTCTCTACTTATTTTATTTTTTTATTTTGTCATCTTTTGTATCTTATAATAATAAAAATAAAATGGAGATAAAAAATATTAATGAATTGGAGAGGTGTTGATATATGGACCAAACCATAAAATCCCATTTCTGTGCATTTTTTTACACTACATGCCTTGGAAACTGCTACAAAAATTTGTTAAGGACATTACTGCATTGGCCTTGCTCATATTTTGTTGTTTCTCCTATTTTTCTTATTATATTTAGGACTTTTTCTTCGTTAATTTTCTCCTATATCTTTCCCTGATAAAAATGATAAAAATCAATAAAAATTTGTTAGATTTTTTTATTTGATTTTAGGAATTAATTCATGATTATCTGATTACTTGAGATTTTTTATTCACCTTTGATTGTCGAGATCTAATTCGTATGCATGTTTATTGTGTGATATGCATATATGCTTGACTTTCAGATTGTGATTTATTTTTTCGCATCGATGATGCTTCGACACCTATTATGAGCATTTGTTTTCTGACACTTTTTTGTTTCTTGGTGAGACTTGCTCGAAGTTTTCTGGGTTTCTTATATTTTTGCTTACTTGCTAAAAATTGTTATCCGTTTGGTGTTTCGTTTTCCCTTTTACTATTTTCGCACTTTATAGCTTTCTAGATATCATGAGAAGTAGGAAATAAAGAGTGTGCGCTCGAAGCCACTGTTTAAAAGTCCTATAGCAAGCATTCTACACTTGATTGCTAATTGTGTTTGTCGTTTGTTTAAAGACCAACCTCGAAGTAGGAATTTTGCTGTGTGTTTATGTTTGTGCCTAGAAACCTCAATGAGGCATCTCATTCCCGATTCCCCATGGTATGTCCTCAAAGAAGGCAAGTAGTCAAGGGTTTGCAATCGACCCTTGTATTTCCTCTGTGTCATCCTTAGCTCGTGTCGCACCATGATGCTTTAGAGTTTGTTACTTTCATTATCGAGTCGGTCAGATGGAAAAGGGATTTGTAATCGATTCCCCATACTTCGTCTTAAGCTCACGTTGGTCGACATTGACACTCTGTGTTTATCACTTTTCCCTCTTACTCTTCTTGCTTGGTAATACGATACCATGGTATAGACGCTTATATTCCGACAAATTTCTTGTTTTCCTCGGTTGATATGACCCCTTGGCTAAATCTCCCCCTTATCTCCTGCCTCGAATCATGATATCTTGGTTAGGCATTTTGTCTTGAGTTAGCGTGCTACTCATGACATGTGTGTGTTCTCTTGAGCTTGTGGATTACTTGCTTTCCATCCTTGTGTACATGTTTTTTTAGGTTGTGAACCTTTGGAATATTCCCTAAGGAGATCTTGATTCACCCTTTACTGGTGATTCGAGATAGACATAGGTTTAGGTTGTGAACCTTTGCTATGTACCCTTAGGAGTTCTTGATTTATCCTTTGGCAGTGATTTGAGATAGACATTAGGATTGTACTCCATGCATGCTAACATAGGGTAAAGATTTCCCTTTCAAAACTCAACCTTAGGATCAATTATTGTATGATAACATTAGGGATTAGATTCTAGCTAGTTTCCCTTAGATGTTTTTCTTTCTTTTGCATCCTTGCATTAAGACTAAAACTCTTTTCTTGGAAAATGCATAAAACATCTAACAACTTTCAAATCCTTTTTCAAGGTAAAAAACATCAACCAATGCAAACTCTTCTCACCTTCGGGCCTTTCTTCAAAACTTCAAAAGGATGTGTTAATTTTACTCTACGCAACATGAAGCGTAAATCCCCAAAGGTCGGGTGGCACTATGTCTAAATTGCTAGAGCACGAATGTAGCATTATCTGTCTTTGGGCATTTTTCTTTGCAAATACCTTGTTAGGTAGATCAATTAATTCACTTCTGTGCTGATGCATGAGTCTCCAAAGGTCAAGCTCCGAAAGAAGGATAAATTAATATTATTCATTAAAAACACAAAATAAACCAAAATATGTAATCCTAACTACGACGCTCTGATTCCTTAAAAAGGATATGTAGGCATCTGGTCACGGGGCTCAGCCGAGTGAAACTTTGTAAATATTTCCTTTTTCCCTATTTTTTCTTTGCATGCATTCCCTCTTTGCATTTTTCTCCTTAGCTCTTAAGCTTTAGATTTGAACACACCATTTGATTATAATAACAAGAGTGGATACCGTAGAGTACTATGGGCGTATGGGGTGCTAATACCTTCCCCTCGTGTAACATACTCCATTACCCTATCTCTGGGTCGTTTGACCTTGATTTCACCCTTCTCAGGTTTACTTGATGTTTACCTTTCCATTCTTGTGGGATAAAAAATGTTCAGTGGCGACTTCATTGATTTCATCTCGATGATTTGTTTAGCCGGTTGTTTCACCTTGCACAGGTATCTTCGTAGGAAATATTAGGATCTTTATGGAGAACACTATCATCATAAGCTTTCACTTCACATATCCAACTTCCAGACAAAGCCAACACAAGATTTGTAGATTTATTGTTAGAATTATCTTCTAATACATCATCATCATACTAGGACACATTAAATCCCTTTTTGTGCCTCTTGATGTGACCAAAACCTTCACACTCATAACATTGAATTCCTTTTCTTTGATTGGTCTTTTCTTCAGGCATGGTATTATTCTGAAGTATTTCTTTACTTCTGATGTCGAATTACATGTTCCTAACATTTGGCCTTCCTTTTCTGTCCAATATTCTTAATACCCTATTGAATTTCTTTCGAAGTAGAAAAATGGTATTAGACAGATCCTCATCATTGTACATCTCAACTTGGCCTTTATCATCTTCATCATTGGATATAAAAATTATGCTTTTGTTCTTTTTCTCAACTTTATCACCAAGAGCCAATTCAAATTCTTGAAGTGACCCAAAAAGTTCATCAACACTCATTTTGTTGATGTCCTGAGCTTCATCAATTGTTGTGACCTTCATGTCAAATCTCCTAGGCAACGACTTAAGGATCTTTCTGACCAACTTGACTTTTGACATTTTTTCTCCCAAAGAACTTGATGCACTGCCAATTTCAAGAATATTCATTTGATATTCTTAAATTGTCTCATCATCATTCATCTTTAAGTTCTCAAATTTGGAAGTGAGAAGTTGAAGTCTTTAAATCTCCACTCTTGAGGTACCTTCATAAGTTGTCTTGATAATTTCCCAAGCTTCCTTAGCTACAATACATGTGTTAATCATCCTGAACACATTTTTGTCAACTCCATTGAATAGAGAATTCAAAGCCTTGGAATTTCCAATGGCTTCTTTATCATTGTTGTCATCCCATTCCTCTTCAGGATTTATTATATAAGTTTTAACCTCCTTCCCATATTTTTCAACGACATTCATAACATGATGCTTCCATCCTTTCAAAATTTCCTTCCATGCTTGTTGTCCATATATTTCAGAAAAGATACCATTCTAAATTTCAACCAGTCATAGTTTGAACCATCCAACATGGGTGGTATGTTGTTATATCCTCCTTCTTTCTCCATAGTTCCAGAAAATATATCCCTGAATCTCTCCTAGTAAACAGCATTGGGTGCCTTCTCTTGATGCCAATTGAAATTCTGGAACGTACAATATCAAAAGTTAAGACTGATGTCTTAACAACACACAATATCACAACAGATGTTATGACATCTGCCAACATAATAACAAACAATATAACAACATAGTAGAATTATAACTTATATGAAGTAGAAGAACACGCTAAAATATTAACCCAGTTTGGTGAAAACTCACTTACTTCGAGGCGAGCAAGCCATGAATAAAATCCACTATTATAAGTATTAATTCGAAGCTAAACTCTCATGTTTAAAACTTCTCACTTAATCCCTACATAGTTTAACTTCTACCTAGGCACCTCCTAGATATGAGAACCCTCTCATATCCAATCACCACAGTGATAAAAGACCTACTCCAATCCCACTGGCAGTCTATAGAAAGCAAAACATGAAGAACACACTTCCAAGGGATCTTTTGTTAGAACATAGTTTGATTCAATAACCCTCGTAAGAGTTTTGGTGATAACAAACACAAAAAACAAATATGCACTCTAAAATTATGGTCTATTTTGTAGAGAAGTTCTGATGGAAGAAGATCAAAAGTTAAGCTCCAAGGTTGTTCCTGCTGTGAATGTAGACTAATATCAGAATGTTCTGATGAATGAAGATTAGAATTTGCGCTAAGAGAAAGATGTTTTAACTCTGAACGGAAGTCTAACGCTGCAAACAGGACCTTATGATTCTGACCTTCCAAGTTCTGAAGCAAGCAACAAACAGATTCATTAATGTTCTGAAGTGTTACTATTCATCAAAGTTGTATCAATTGCAACGACTACAAACTAAAAATGATCTTCTAATTGAGGAAAGTGCATTAACTGACATTTATTAAGTTTCCAATTGCACAAGATGGCTGCGCCTATTTAAACAAGAGACTAGGTTAAATCGTTCATGATTTACAACAAAGCAATTCATAATCTTTCAATGCTGCTACTCCTTATTCACATTATTCTCTAAACTGTGTAATACATCACAAGTTTGTGATACCATTTTTGTAACGAAAAACATATTGTACACTGATTTGTTCATACTTTTGTTAGTGCAATTCCTTGAGATAAACCGGGTTGTGGTTGTACTCAAGAAGACTTTGGCAGTTGTCAAAATAGATTTGTAATCAGTTTGATTAGTGAATTAAGACCTCGTTGGAGAGAGGCGAAATATCCTTGGCGGGTGGACTGGAGTAGTTTGAGATCAAATGAACCAGGATAAAAATCATCGTGTCATTTGCATTGATTTTTAAGATTCCAATTCAACCCCCCTTCTTGTGTTTTTCAAATCTTCAATTGGTATCAGAGTGCCTGGTTCTGAGTTCAAGCACTTAACCGTGTCAGTACAAGATCCAAGCTAAGAAAAACACTATGGTGGGACCAAGTCAGAACATCAACAATGACTACCATGATGATAAAGACATAATCAGCGACAAACCTCTAATCTTTGATGGAGAGAACTTTGACTACTAGAAAGACAGAATTGAAAGCTTCTTTCTGGCTCATGATGTTGATCTCTGGGATATGGTAATTGATGGGTACATGCATCCTGTGGATGAAAGTGGTAAGAAGATTGATAGAAAAAGAATGTCTTATCATCAAAAGCGTGACTTCAGAAATCATCACAAGGCCAGAACGATTCTCTTGAGTGCCATCTCATATTCATAGTATGACAAGATCACAAATAGAGAGATAGCTAAAAACATGTTTAATTCTATGAGAATGACGCATGAAGGCAACATGCAAGTAAAAGAAACCAAAGCCCTTGCGCTCATTCAGAAATAGGAAGCATTCAAGATGGAAGAAAGTGAAACCATTGAAGCAATGTTCTCAAGATTCCAGATTCTAGTTGCTGGGATGAGAGTTCTAGACAAAGGGTATTCAACTGCTGATCATGTAAACAAGATCATCAGAAGTTTACCGAAGAAGTGGAGGCCCATGGTCACTGCTCTCAAACTGGCAAAAGATCTTAACAAGATATCTCTAGAAGAACTTGTCAGGTCACTTAGAAGTCATGAGATAGAGTTAGAAGATGACGAGCCTCAGAAGAAAGGTAAGCCTTTAACTCTAAAACCTAACAAAAAAATATGATTCTAAAGTTTTGCAGGCTATGGAAGAAACCTTTGGTGGATCCTCATCAGAAGAAGATGAATTGTCTCTTCTCTCCAAAAGAGTCAATCAGTTGTGGAAGCAGAGGCAAAGGAAGTTCAGAAACTCCAGAAGAATGGGGAATCAGAATGAATCATCTTTTGGATACAAAAATTCTGAATCTTCATCTGGACACAAAGTCCGAATCTTCTTCTGGACACAGAAAGTCAAGCAACAGGGACATTGTCTGCTACAAGTGCAATGAACAAGGGCACTACAAAAGCGATTGTCCAAGGCTTCAGAAGGAGAAACCTAAAAATAAGTTCTTTAAGGAGAAGAAGAAAAGTCTCATGGCAACATGGGATGACTCAGATACTTCTGACGCAGACACTAAATCAGAAGATGAAAGATCCAACATTGCTCTTATGGCCAACGTGACAGAAGATAGTGAATCATCTGGGTCAGAATCAGAATTAGACACAGAAGAGGTATTTCCTAACTTTACTGTAAACTTTACTAAAGCTGAATTAGGGGAAGTCTGAGTGAAATTCTTGAAAGATATCAGCAGCTTCGAGTCAAATTCAAGAACATGAAAAAGGATCTAGTCTCTGACTCTGAAGAAACTGAGAATCTGAGATTAGAAAATTCTGAGCTAAAAGAAAAAATTTCAAAACTTGAAAATGATTTACAAAACACTCTGAAGGAAACAATCTCAGAGGTTCCCAATAACTCTGATAAGATCATAAAGGAATATGATCATAGCTTTCATAAGTTCCTTTCTAAAAACATAGATAGAAGCAAGATGGATTTAATGATCTATGGAGTTAGCAAAAATGGAAGAAAAGGTATAGGATACAATGGTAAAGTATCCCAACCTAAGAAAGTCATGGACTTAGTTATTAAATGCACACCTTTAAAATCTAACTTTACTTATGGGCACACACATGACTTAAAATATACCAGTAATGAGTTTTCTGTTAAACCTAAATTCAAACAGAATTTTGGTAACACTAACATATAAGGACCCACAAAGATATGGGTACCTAAGGATAAAATTATATATGTAGCAGATATCTTTGACAGCAAGACTAAAACACCAGTCATGGTACCTGGACTCTGGATGCTCTCGACACATGACGGGAAGAAAGCATATGTTCCAAAGTCTTGAACTTAAATCTGGAGGCTACGTGGGTTTTAGAGGCAATCAGAAAGGGAAGATCATTGGCTCTGGAACTGTCGGTAACGGTAACCTCCCTTCTATTAATAATGTTCTATTAGTAGATGGACTAATGCATAACTTGTTATCCATAAGTCAATTAAGTGATAACGGTTATGATATAATCTTTAATCAAAATTCCTGTAAAGCTGTTAGTCAGAAAGATGGATCTATCCTATTTAATGGAAAGAGAAAGAACAACATTTACAAAATAAAACTTTCTGAACTAAAAAGTCAGAATGTAAAATGCCTTCTTCCTGTTAACAACGAGCAATGGGTATGGCACAGAAGATTGGGGCATGTTAGTATGAGAATAATATCTCAGATTAAAAAACTCAATCTGGTCAGAGGACTTCCTAATCTGAAGTTCAACTCAGATGCTCTGTGTGAAGCATGTCAGAAAGGAAAGTTTTCAAAACCTCCTTTTAAAGCAAAAAAATGTTGTTTCTACCTCTAGACCATTAGAACTTCTGCATATAGATCTATTTGGACCAGTGAAAACTGCATCCATTAGTGGCAAGAAGTATGGGTTAGTGATCATAGATGACTATAGAAGATAGACATGGGTAAAGTTCTTAAGACACAGGGACGAGTCACACTCTGTATTCGTTGCTTTCTGTAACCAAGTCCAGAATGAGAAAGATCTTAGAATTGTCAAAGTCAGAAGTGATCATGGTAGAGAATTTGAAAACAAAAAATTTGAAATATTTTTTAATGAGAATGGAATCTCTCATGATTTCTCTTGTCCTAGAACTCCCCAACAAAATGGAGTTGTAGAACGAAAGAACAGAACATTACAAGAAATGGCCAGAACCATGATCAACGAGACTAACATTGCTAAGATCTTCTGGGCAGAAGCAATTAACACAACATGTTACATTCAGAATAGAATCTTCATAAGACCTATTCTGGATAAGACTCCATATGAACTGTGGAAGAACAGAAAGCCCAACATTTCGTATTTCCATCCATTTGGATGTATTTGTTTTATGCTTAACACCAAAAAACATCTGAATAAGTTTGACTCTAAAGAACAGAAGTATATAATGTTAGGATACTCTGAATGCTCAAGAGGCTACAGAGTATATAATACAGAAACACAAATTGTTGTAGAGTAAATCAGTGTTAGATTTGATGACAAGCTTGGCCCTCAAAAGTCAAAGCAAAATGAATCTCTTGTAGATATAGAAGTTCAGTTCACAGGTACTGAAGGCAATTCATCAGAAGTTACCAACAAAGGCTCTCAAACAACATCAGAAGGAAATGTCACAAGCACTACAGCAACTTCTGAAGAACCTCTATAGAAAAGACTATCCAGAAGCAGCCTAGCTCACCCTGAAGACAAAATTCTTGGAAATAAGGAAGACCCGATCAGAACAAGATCCACATTCATAAATTCTGAAGAATCTCTCATGGGAGTGGTATCTCTGATTGAGCCAACTACCATTGATGAAGCTCTTATGGATAACGACTGGATACTGGCTATGTGGGAGGAGTTAAATCAATTCACCAGAAATGATGTATGGGATCTGGTTCCCAAACCAAAAGGGTTCAACGTCATTGGAAAAAAGTGGGTATTCAGAAACAAACTGAATGAACAAGGAGAAGTCATCAGAAAAAAGGCACGACTGGTTGCACAAGGTTATAGTCAGCAAGAGGGAATAGACTATACAGAAACCTTTGCTCTAGTCACCAGGTTAGAATCTATCAGACTCTTAATTTCTTTTGCTGTGAATAATGGCATCACTCTCTGTCAGATGGATGTCAAAAGTGCATTCTTAAATGGATACATTGACGAAGAGGTTTATGTGCACCAACCCCCTGGGTTTGAAAATTCCAAACATCCAGAATATGTTTTCAAACTAAAGAAATCACTATATGGTTTAAAACAAGCTCCCAGAGCTTGGTATGAAAGACTAAGTAGCTTTATGTTAGAAAAGGAATTCACCAGAGGGAAAGTGGACACAGCCTTGTTCTGTAAGACATTTAAGAATGACATTTTAGTTTGTCAAATTTATGTAGATGATATAATATTTAAATCTACTAAAGATTCTTAGGGAAGAGAATTTGCTAAGTCTATGCAGGCAGAGTTTGAAATGAGCTTGATGGGAGAACTCAAATTCTTTCTGGGCATTCAAATCAATTAAAATCCAGAAGGAACCTACATACACCAGAGCAAATACATCAAAGAACTTCTGAAGAAATTTGACCTATCCGAGTGTAAGCCTTCTAAGGCTCCAATTCATCCCACACGCATTCTGGAAAAGGAAGAGGTAAGTAAAAAGGTAGAACAGAAGATCTACAGAGGTATGATTGGTTCTCTCTTATATCTTACTGCTTCAAGACCTGACATTCTATACAGTGTTTGCTTATGTGCCAGATTCCAATCAGATCCTAGAGAATCTCACTTAACAGTTGTTAAGTGAATTTTCAAGTATCTGAAAGGTACTAGTAACCTTGGTTTGTTTTATAGAAAAACCAGTTAATACAATTTAGTAGGGTAATGTGATGCTGACTTCGCTGGAGACAGAGTAGAAAGAAAAAGAACTTTTGGAAGCTGCCATTTTCTGGGAGAAAATATGATCTCATGGACCAGCAAGAGGCAACCCACAATTGCTTTGTAAACAGTTGAAGCTGAATACATAGCAGCCGCCGGATGCAGCACACAGATGCTCTGGATGAAGAGTCAGCTTAAAGACTTCAACATATTTGAGAGTAACATTCCTATATTCTGTGATAATACTTCTGCAATATTTTTATCTAGGAATCCCATTTTGAATTCTAGGGCTAAGCATATAGAAATAAAACATCACTTTATTAGGGACTATATTCAGAAAGGAATCCTTACTTTAAAATTTATTGACATACACCATCAATGGGATGATGTCTTTACTAAACCATTTTCTGAAGATAGGTTTAATTTCATTCAGAAACATCCCATCATGAAATTATGTCCAGAATAAGAGTTTTGTTTATATATTCATTAACCCTCAGAATTTTATGTTTTCTTTGTGAACATCTGATCAACAAGTCTTCAGAAGTTAGAAGAACAGTTGCATCAGAATCTATCTAAGAAGATATGAACGGTTCATTTCAAAGATAGAGGTGTGCAGTTCACATTATCAACATATGTCATCCTCTCACAAGCGTCCTTCTAAGGTTGAACACGCGTTCAAATTCTGAAGGGTCTAAGGCTTTGATTAGGTGCATTGAGACGCATGTCATTGGTAACTGATTCTTATCTCCACGCCATCCCCTATTTTCAGGATTCATAATTGTTGTGTAATAATTAATTTGTTTTCTCTTTCTTATTGATTAAGTTTTCAAATTGATTATAAATACATACTCACTATCACTTTCACTTCTTCTCGCTTCAATTTTTCTATTTAGTTTTCGTTTGCAAAAACCCTTTTTCTCATAAATCTCAAACAATTAGTGTGAACAATGGCATCTTCTTCAAGCGCTAAAAATCTTCAATGTGCTCCTGGTTCATCATCAATAGGAGAACAATACGAAGAACCAATAAGAACCTTACTCACTCCAATTGATTCTCTTGAGGTTCTCTGCGAGCTTATCATCGACTTTGAAAGCATGAAGGAGAATGGGTTTGATCTTTCTGCAGATGTAGCTGCTCAAGGTTGGAACAGGTATTTCGATCATCTTCCAGGTCCAGTGTTCCCAATTCTGGTAAAGGAATTCTGGATTCATGCAACCTCCTCTAATCATCAAGTGACGTCTTATGTAATGGGGAAGAAAATTGCAATTACTGAAGATTTGATTGCAAAGTTGATTGGGTACAATGGCGGAGGAATCAGGTTCAGCGACATGGCTAAGAAATGCTATGACCTAAAATCTATATCAAGAGTAATCTTCACTTCAGGACAGCCATCCAACAAGATTAGAGATCTGAAGGACTACTTCAGAATCTGGGCTAAGATCATTCTAGGCTGCATCAATCACAGGAAGCCAACAAGCTCTCCTAACTACATCAATATTAATCAATAGTTTATGCTATATTTCATTTCAAAGGAGACAAGAATAAACCTTCCTCACTTGCTTTTCAATCATCTGAGAACAAGCGTGAAAGAAACAAGAGAAGATGAAAGAACTAAGAGGGATTGGATACCTCTGGGCAGGTTAATTTCTGATATTCTGACTGAGAATAGATTAATAGAGCATCTGAGTAAAGCTCAGCAGATAAGCACGCTAGAGGATTATGTTGGAAAACCCCTTAATGCCAAGAACCTGAAAAAAGATGAAGATTATTGACAACATTAAGAAGGAGCCAACCATTTCTACACATGAAGTCATCACGACAAGGATAATCCCTCTGAAATATTTTCCTCTATTTTCTGAGATTGATGCTACACCAGAAATAGTGGTCGGATACTTAGAAGCATGCAAGAAGGATGGAACTGCTCCAAAACTTAATATTCGTTATCTGCATCAGTAAGCTCCAGATGTTGTCCTAAAGAAGTCCACAAAAAGAAAAGCTGCAGGAGAAGGATCTTCTCAGAGGACTCCAAAAGCTGCTAAAAAGAAAGGTAACTCTTCTTTTATTTATGTTGTAGAATCAGTAGTTTTTCCAACATCTAAAACACCCTCCTCACCAAAACCAATAGAAGATCCCTCACCTCAAACTTTTGAAGATTTTGATATAGAGTTTGACCCTTCTGTAACTCTTGAAAACATACTAAATGAACCTCACTCTCCCAATCCACGACTAGAACAAAATCAGCCAGAACTTGATAGAGTTCTTTCTGATATTGATCTATTTGATCCAGATTTTCAAACTCCTAACCCAAAAAATCCAAACCTTCAAACTCCTCAAACAGAAAATCCAAACTTCCAAACCACTCATCTAGAAAATCCAAACGCTACCGCTAACCAACCAGAAGATTCATACACAGACTCTGATACCACCACACCAATTCTTGGAATAACAGAACCTCTCATGGTTCGACATCCTCTCTCCATTCTAGACATTCCATAAATTCCATCACCTTATCATTCCACTCCACCAAACACACCTCAATCACCAATCATCATTTCTGATTCGCCTACTCCCTCTCCTATTAACCGTCCATATGATCACCTCAGAATAATCATTTATTTAGAAGCGCTGGATCACCTAGCCTCAACATCTCACAAAATTTCCATTCTCAAACCTAAACCAACTATAACCAGAGCAGATGTTGGTAGAAACTTATTGATTTTTGAAACAGAATTAATGGAATGGGTTAACTCTTTGAAGCAAGCAAGTTTAGAAAATCCAAATCATGTTGCTTCTGATTCTCACTGGAATCGGTTCAGAAGATGGTTCAACTCAGAATCCCAGAAGCTCAAAGAATTAAGCTATGAACTGGATCAACAGAACATCTGTGATCAGCTGAAAGTTTTCAAAGATCAAGTTCTGAGTCATTGGGAAAATAAATCTATCCTTCTGCTGGGTAAGACTCCCTGGAAAGAGCACTAAACTTCAGAAGTTATTGAACCATGCTCTAAAAATCTTCCTCTGGCTATTATTCAAGAAAAAGGCAAAGCAACTGAAGAAGCCACTGAATCAGAAAATGTTAGAGTGTTCTGAGAAACTTGCATCTTCTGTGGATACACCAGCTTCATCTTTGGTTATGCAAACTCTGGAAGAGTTAAAGAAAGAGAATTCAGTAATCAAAGAAAGATTGGACAAGCAAGAAGACACGAGCAAAGAAATCAAGGAAATGTTGGGAAAACAAGAGGAATCAAGCACTCAGATTAAGAGCTTGTTGGATGCGTTGTTCACATGACTTCCCCCTCCTTAATCTTAGAATTTTTCTATAACTTGTTTTCTGCATTCATTATCTTGTTTTATTTGGCTCTGAAAATGTTATTGAAATCATGTTTTAATATAAATCATCTTTTTGACTCTGAATATTAGTATTTATATTGCTTTTTGATTCTTGACAAAAAGGGGGAGAACGTAATATATTTTCAATAATAGTATATCGGGACAAGGTCTCAAACATTTTGAATATCATAACTTCTCGTTTTTTTTCCTGAAAGTAAAACAGGAACAAAATTCTGATGAAGATAGAAGGAGATGCATCAAAAGCTCTGATCAGAATGAACTTTAGAGAAGTAATTCATCTCTATCTGAGTACTCAACTCAGGGGGAGACTCTCTAATGCTTTATGTCCTGTCTATTTTTATTGAAAATCCTAGTTTTTATCATCATCAAAAAGGGGGAGATTGTTAGAACATAGTTTGATTCTACAACCCTCATAAGAGTTTTGATGATAACAAACATAAAGAAAAAATATGCACTCTAAAATTATGGTTTATTTTG